>CANXYI010930258.1:0-21880 GCA_948208565.1 Hura crepitans | reverse complement strand
CTTGTAAAGTTTAATGGACTGTGTACCTTGCCTCAGGCCTTGTGCAGGTAACTCAACACTCCAGGCACACTTCCTAGCCCTTAAGGTACTATCCTCGAAGCCTTAGCATATGAACGCTACACTAAAACTGCTTAACTACGTTAAAAACATTTTGAGGTTTTATGCCCATTTTCTAAGTCATTATGCCATATTCACAACAATCACATTTTTCCATCTCATTTGCAAATTTTGAACATGTATATAATATAAATACACCCAAATAAGGTCATAAAATCCATTCAGATCATTTTATGCCTTCATATTAATTAAGCTTCAAATTTATGGCACAATGGGCTTTTAGTAACCCTTTTAAGTCCATTTTAGGTTTTAAAACACATTTAGGTCTTAAACCTTATTCTAGCATGAATTATTTCATTTACATGTTCAAAATATCAACTAAAACATGTATGCATCAAAACCTTCACAATTTATGACATACCACTCATGTTGCCCATTTTAGGCCATTTGACCATACAAGATTGATTAGGCATTTTTAGGTTTTAGCCCTTATTTCCTTAAGTTAATCATCATATTTCAATTTAACATAGTGGATGGAGCATGCATATTTCATAATATCAAGCCGACATGCATATGCCTATCTATGAAGTCATACCATATAATTTCAATTCTATAACACAATCATGCATAATTAACCCTTACAACTCAAAAATTTCGGGTCCACTCTTCTTTTTAGTAGTTTTAGCCATTAGGCCATTTTTATATTTCATTACTTAGTTCTTTCTTAACTCATGCTTTATAATTGCCCAATAAGTCACTTACCCCTTTTCATGGTCGTGTACACATATCAATATGTATGATATTTGATTTCTAATCACTATATTTCCACTATTCCAATGACATTCTCATTTATGCCATGTAACTACATATATCCTTAATTTAGCATTTAAGAATATAACTCATGCCTTAGCAACACATCATTTGGCCATTCATTAAAAATGATCACATATTCATGCTTTGGATCATACACTACACTTCCACACATTGTTTCATATAATGTCATGCTTATAATTGCACATTAAGGCATTTTCACACTATATGCACATATAACTAGCATAAGACCTATAATGCATATGTTACATTCCTAAGGCCTTTTATTACTTACAAACATTTATAATTAAGTCAATTTAGTAAATGAAACACATTATATGTTCACTTAACAAAAAAATTCCCCATTTAGCTGCTTATAACCTATTATGTTTTAATGGCACTTACATTAAAATTTACACTTCCACGTAATTTCAATGCATTCTAAGCATTCAAAACATCATTATACATTCATTAGAAGTCATAATGCACTCTCAAACATGCTATTGATGTCTATACACAAAAATGAGCATTTTATGCCAGATTTACATAATAGGTGCATTTAATGATTTTAAGAAAAATTGCTCATCTTATTTTGATTTCACATACCAAGACAACCAAAGAGGTTCTTGGAAACCCATCTATGCCTTCACTTTTTCCTTTTTACCATTGAAAAGAGCCTAACATAAACTGAACAAAACTTTAAAAATTTGCAATAAATCAACCAAAGCTTAAAATATTAATCTAAGGCCATTTACCAACTCTTAGGTACCTTTACTATCTAAGAAAAAAAAAAAGAAAGTTGGAAAATTTTATACTAAAAATTTGTGCTTACTGTTTATGGGGTTGAAAAATCGACAATTCTGTGCACCTGTTTTCAAAATTTCCACTTCTTAGTGGCTAGAAATCATGCGAAGGTTCTATGGTTCAATTTTTGTGTGATAATTTTGGCTTTAAAAGGAAGAATGAAAGAAGAAAAATAGAAAGGGAGAGAAGGGAGTGTTGGCTAGAAATTAGAGGAGAGGGGTGAATAGTTATTTTGACTATTTGAGTCAAAATCATCTATTTATACTCTCTCTCAAAATTTCACTATTCAACATTTTTCCCAATTTTTTTCTTCTCTTCCTAAGCTAATTAAATTTCCATATTTACAGTAATAAATCACTTTAATTATCCCTTAGAGGCCTCCAAAAATTGGTGCTAAAAAACATAGAAAAACAAATTATTTTTATTATTTTTATGTTGCCTAATTTCTCGAAAAATTACTTCTCAATATCAAAAAACTCTGGTTCAAGTCCCATTGAACTTGTTGGAATTTTTAAGGATCAAGTTGTATAATTTTCACAATTTTCTGAGGAACTTTGAAATATTTTTATAGTTTAGCTTTTCCTTGGTCACTATTCCTAAAACGCTATTAGAAAAACTTTTTTTAGCATTTTTAACCACTCTAATGACCTTAAATTGATTTCAAACTTCACTTAAAATTATTTTATGATTAATGCTTTCATCCAATGTCTTTAGTGTATCTCAAGTCTCGAGTATACTATTCACCCTAGGAATGCACTATTTATAATTATAGGGATTTTTGGGGCATTACGTTTATTCCCTTCTTAAAGAAATGTTGTCCTCAACATTAAAATATTACCTGGTTCAAATAAGTGTGGATATTGCTCCCTTATCTAAGCTTTCATCTCCCAAGTTGCTTCTATCCCATGGTGTTTTTGGAGAACCTTTGCCAAGGGTACTGTCTTATTCCTCAATTCCTTCTCCACTCTATCAACAATCCTCATTGGTTCCTCTTTATAGGACAAATCAAGATTAACTTTTATGTTTTTTTGTTGTTAACAGATGTATAAGATCCGACCTATATCTTTTAAGCATGGAAACATGAAAGAAATCATAGATCTACTATAGTTCTGGAGGTAAAGCTAGTCGATAGGCTATTGGTCCCACATTATGATCTCATATGACCTAATAAACCTAGGACTTAGCTTCCCTTTCTTCCCAAAATGTAGCACTTTCTTCTAAGGCAAAACCTTGAGAAAAACTTTATCACCCACTTCATATTTCACCTCTTTTCTATTCAAGTCTACATAGGACTTCTATATATCAGAAGCTGCCTTAAGTCTATCTCTGATAATCTTCACCTTTTCTTCTGTATGTTATATCATGTTTGACCCTATGAGCTTAGTTTCACTGAGCTTATTCTAACACAAATGCATTCTACACTTTCTTCCATAAAATGCTTCTTAAGGAGCCATACTAAGACTCACTTGATGACTATTATTATAAGTGAACTCAGCCAAGGACAAGTATCAGTCCCAGTTTCCCTTAAATTCTAATGCATAACCCCTCAACATATCCTCGAGAATCTAAATGATTGTCTTAGATTGATCGTCAGTCTGTGGGTGGAAAGCTATACTGAAACTCAATTGAGAACCTAAGGTATTATAAAGTTTCTTTTAAAACCTCGATATAAACTTGGGATCCCAATCTAATATTATCAAAGATGGCACCCCATGCAATCCGACTATCTCATCTATATAAAGCTTTACTAGGTTCTCTAATGGGTAATCCATTCTCACCGTTATGAAATTGGTTGTCTTAGTTAGATGATCTATAATTACCCATATTGAATCACACTTGCTCCTTGTCATAAGTAGCCCAACGACAAAGTCCATAGTCACTCTATCCCATTTCCATTCTGGAATTGTTATAGGATGAAGCAATTTAGAAGTAACCTAGTGCTTTGCCTTTAATTGCTGACAAGTAAGACACCTTATCACATACTAGGACACATCTCTCTTTATGCTTGGAAATCAATAAAAAGCTTTGAATCCTAATACATTTTGGTGCTACTAGGATGTATTACATAAGGAGTATTGTGTGCTTCTTTAACTCTTCCACATCTGGCACACAAATTCTATTGTGATAATACAAATAGCCACCTCTTTTTATTTCATACTCTATTGGCTTACCCTTTTGGATAGCACTTATAATACTTATTAGCCTTTGACAATCTCTCTAACAATCCCTTAATTGCTAGAGCAAACTAGGCTTGACTTACATCTCAGCTAACAAGGCACTATCACTTGCGAGTTATAAATTCACATTCATGGCTCTCATAGCTGCCATAAACTTCTTACTAAGAGCATCAACCACTACATTGGACTTCCCTAGATGGTAATCAATCAAGCGGTCATAATCCTTGATTAATTCCATCCACCTCCTCTATCACAAGTTTAGCTCTTTCTAGGTAGGAAGATACTTAAGACTCTTATAGTCCATGTAAATGTAGCACTTCTCTCTATACAATTAATGTCTTTAAATATTTAGAGTATATATAATGGCTACAAGCTCTAAGTCATGAGTAGGGTAATTCTTCTCATGTGGTTTCAATTGTCTTAAAGCATAGGCAACAACCTTGTCATCTTGCATTAGAACACACCCTAATCTATTGTGAGATATATCACTTTATATGGCAAAGTCTTTTCTTGAAACTGGTTGCACAAGAATCAGAGCCTCTCTCAACATAACCTTGAGCTTATCAAAGCTATTTTGACACTTGTTGTCCTAAACAAAATGAACATTCTTCCTCAATAACCGCGTCATAGGAGTAGCTATCAAAGAAAACCCCTTAACAAACCGTCTACAATACACACTAAACCTAGGAAACTCCTAATCTCTATGGTGTTCTAAGGCTGCTTCCACTCTATCACTGCTTTTATCTTGCTAGGATCAACTCTGATACCTTTAGCAAATGCTATGTGTCCCAAGAAAAACACTTTACCCAACCAAAACTCACACTTGCTGAGCTTAGCATATAGCCTTCCTTTTCTAAGAATCTAAAGAATTGTTCTCAAGTGTTGTTTATGCTCTTCCTTGTTCTTTAAGTAAACCAAAATGTTGTCTATGAATACTACTACAAACTAGTTGAGATAAGGCTTGAAGACTCTAGTCATCATGTCCATAAATGCTATAAAAGCATTGTTAATCCCAAATGGCATTACTAAGAACTCATAATCACCATACCTCATTCTAAAAGCAGTTTTTGCCACCTCTAACTCCTTTACTCTCAATTGGTAATATTCAAATCTCAAATATATCTTAGAGAACACTTTAGCTCCTCTAAGCTTATCAAATAGATCATTGATCCATGGTAGAGGATACTTATTCTTGCTGGTTACTTTATTCAACTATCGATAATCAACATATAATTAAAGTGAACTATCCTTCTTTTTTACAAACAAAATCAATGCACCCCATAGTGTAACACTCAGTTTGATAAAACCCTTGTCTAACAACTCTTACAATTGAAGATTCAACTCTTTTAATTCTCTTGGTGCCATCCGATATAGGGCTATCAATATCAGAGTGGTACTAGGCATAACCTCGATACTGAACTTAAGTTCTCTCTCTAGTGGCAAACTCGGTAACTCTTCTAGAAAAACATCTACAGACTCAACCATAACTAGTATGCTACTTCCTTCTAGTTTTTTTATTTTGGTGGCAAACACATGAGCAAGATATCCCTAACAACCCTTCCTTATCAATCGCCTTACAGTGACCACATATATCATATTAGATAAGAAATTTATTCTATCTCTAATGACTGTGATTCAAACTTATCCTAAGTCTATAAAGTCAATCTTTTATGTTTATAGTCTAAGAATGCTTGATATTTGGACAATTAGTAAATTCCTAATATCAAATTGAAATCATCAAAAGGTAACTCTATCAGGTTGACAAAAAATCAATGATCTTGTATTCTTGAAGAGTAGTCTCTATAAATTCTATCAACTACCAAATGTTGGCTTGTGGGGTTGCTAACCATGATTTCTAGATCAAGTAGTTTTGAAACTAAACCCCAGTCTCACGCCCATGATGTGTATACATATGAATGTGTAGACCCTAAATCTATCAATGCTAAAATAAGAGAGTCAAAGAGGAGAAAAGTACTAGCTATGATGTTTAGCTTATCCACATCCTCTTGAGCTTTTATGGCATATTGACAAGTATGCGCTCTATGCTCAGATCGGGACTTTGATCTATCTTTCTGGGTTCCCTCTATTCTCTCTCCTTTGCTACTCCTCTTACCTCTAATTTAGGTAGATACTAGTCTCTAACCCACGCTCTATCCCTTATGACAATCTCTACAAAAATGACCCTTCTATCTATAGGAAAAACACACTTCTGTCATGTTCACCTAACATTCTCTGCTATGCCATTTGGAAAATATTAGACACTAAGGAGCTGGACCATTCTTGCTCCCTAACCTTGGTGTAGAAGTAGCCTAAGACTGTGGCTATCCTATTTTTCCTTTACCACTCTGAGCTAGTTTCTGTGACTAGCCCTACTTTTAGGATTGTTAAGTCGAATCAGACTGGAATCTCTTGAGTTTTTATGGCATACTAATAGGTAGGCACTCTCTGCTCAAATCGGGACTTTGATCTATCTTTCTGAGTTACCTCTATTCTCTCTCCTCAGTTTCTCTTCTAACCTCTAATTTGTGTAGATACTAGTCTCTGACCCACACTCTATCCCTTAGTACAATCTCTACAAAAATGACCCTTCTATCTATAGGAAAAACACACTTCTGCCATGTTCATCTAACATTCTCCCCTATGCCATTTGGAAAATATCAGACACTAAGGAGATGAACCATTCTTGCCCTGTACCCTTGGTGTAGAACGAGCCTAAGATTGTGGCTATCCTATTTTTCCTTTACCACTCTGAGCTAGTTTCTATGACTAGCTCTACTTTTAGGATTGTTGAGTCGAATCAGACTAGAATCCCTTATACCTCTTACCTGATGGTGGAGCAGCACTGGATACTCCCTAACCCCTTGCTCTATTCATCTTATTGAGTTCCTTTCTTTCTTTCAACATTCCCTCAATGGATATATAGACTGATACCAACTATGAGAAGTCCTTTATCTTCATTGGTACCACTTAGGACTTATTGTCAACATGTGGTCCCTTCTTAAATCTTTTACACTTATTAGCCTCAATTGTGATAGTGTCTTTAGCATATCTACCAAGCATGGAGAACACCTTCTTATATTCACCAATTGTCTTTTGGTCCTACTTTAGATCTATAAACTATTGTCACCTCTCATTCAGGTAATCCTTAATGATATATTTCTTATGGAAGTTTATCGAAAAGAACTCTGAAGTCACCTAATCCTTAGTCTTATACACTATGAGGTATTCCCATAATTTTAATGCTTCTTCATGAAAAAGTGAGAAAGCACAAATCACTTTCTCTTCTAGCATGCACCTTATATGTCCCATGATTTTCTTTATGTGATCTAGCCAGTATTCTGCCATTGCTAGTGAGACCTCACCCTAACCCCTATTTTCTTCACTCTCTCTTGATACATCTTTTGGAGAGCTAAAGGGACTATAGACTGTGTTAGTGGTGGTGGTGGTGGTGGAGGAGCCGTAGTAGTAGCTTGCCTTATAAGTTGTAACATTTACTACAAGAACACTAGCAGAACTTATTGTACGGACTGTGTATGTCCACTAAGCTTATAGACATAGACTTAACTCTTATAGCCTTAGGTATCGTAGTCTAGAGTATGACTCTCAACTTTATCCTTGCTACCTTATGCCGAAGCACTTATCGTACCGATAGGTATAAAAACAATTTGGTAAGCCTCGACATCTAAAAGAATGTGATGTAAACTCCAAACTATTTTTAACAATCAAATGTTCACTAGGAATGTCTAAACTGGAGCTCTAATACCACCAAATGTGACACCCCTTACTCAGTCCAAACATCGATCTATTGTTAAGCCCAACTAAGGTGTGCACGTATATCGAGATATCTAAACTCATATACCCATTTCCTTGCGCTTAAAACATTGTTATTCAAAATCATTTTTTTATGAAAAATATAGGTTTTCAAAAATCTTTTAAAGTAGTGTTACTTATTTAAAATTGGAAATCCTCGTGCTAAAATTTTGGCAGCATAACGGCCATACCGAGCACTATCCCAAATTTTTAAACAATAACCTACATAAGAAAACACACTTTTATATCTCATTCACTCACTTTTACCAACTCAATGTGATCCTCTGATCACTCCAATAGCACATAACACAACATATGATATCTCAACCTCAAAAAGAGATATCATACAACACAACATGCAATATCACAATTTTATTTGGTCAACAAACCTCAAAATACAAAAAAAACATTTAAGATATAATTTGGTTATGAAATAAATACAAGTAAGGCCCATCCCCTTTACATAAACAATTGAGTGCACCTTATACATCACTTTTATAACAAAAAGAGCTTTACCAAAAATAAAGCCTTCTTTTTCAACTTTCATGATGTCCCAAGGCTTCTAGTATCAAAAAATTCTTGTACCTATGTGCTGTAAAACAAATGACATGCTAAGCATATTGCTTAGTGATGAAATTGAAATAATATGTGCTATCATTGCCACTATACATTTTATAAGTGCTTACCATTCATTTACATGCGATACTATTAAACATTTGCATGACACACATTTATAGAATGATATATTGTGATGAACATAATTATCACATATATTATGCACAAATAATGTCAGAACATGTATGCATGGCAAAATATATGTAATAATCTCATTACATCCAACTAAACCAAGTTCTCATAATATTTGATTTACTGGCCATTTTACAGTCAACATATGCCTAATTATTTCATTTATTTATTTTCATTCTTTTAATATAAGCCTATGGAAAATTACCACAATCCTATGGATAATGGGATTATAAAATTGTTTAATAGCCCACATTTTAGACCTTACGGCTACTACACTAGCATAAAATGTGTAGTCGATTCCCCCATGGGACCTTGCAGCTGCACCCATATGTGTCTATGCAGTGGTTTCCCTATGAAACCTTGCAGCTGCACTCATGTGATCTTATGATCTTGACACACATATCCATAGGTAAAATTAAAAGTGAACCTTTGGATACTCATCTAAGCATCGAAGTGCCCTAGCTACTGCTATATCCCCTAGCTAACTAGTCAACCTATCCATTTCCTATATTGTTACATCTCATGGGCTAAAAACCATGTTATTTAATTTCAACTCATTAAATAAGCTTACATAGCTTTTAACCTGCATATTTTAGCCATTAAATGACTAAACTACTTAATTGTGTTAAAAACAACATTCTGAGCTTTTGTGCCCATTTTCCTAGTCATTATGCCATATTCAAAACAGCCATGTTTTTTCATCTCATTTATGAATTTTGAGCATGTATATAATATGAACACACCTAAATAAGGTCATAAAATACATTTGGGTTATTTTCATCCTTCATATTAATTAAACTTCAAATTTGTGACATAATGCGCTTTCAGTAACCCTTTTAAGTCCATTTCGGGTTTTAAAACACATTAAGGTCTTAAACCTTATTCTAGCATGAATTATATCATTTACATATTGAAAATATCTACTAAGACATGCATGAATCAAAACTTTCACAATTTATGACATATAACTCATGTTGCCCATTTTAGGTCATTGGGCCATACAAGCTTGATTAGGCATTTTTAGGTTCTAACCCTTATTTCCTCAAGCTAATCATCATATTTCAATTTAACATAGTGGATGGAGCTTGCATATTTTATAATATCAAGCAAACATGCATATGCCTATCCATGAATTCATACCATATAATTTCAATTCTGTAACAAAATCATGCATAATTAACCCTTATAACTCAAATATTTAAGGTCCTCTTTTCTTCTTAATAGTTTTAGCCATTAGGCCATTTTTATACTTTATTACTTAGTTCTTTCTTAATTAATGCTTTGTAAGAGCTCAATAAATCACTTACCCTATTTTATGGTTATGTACACATATCAATATGCATGATATTTTATTTTTAATTCTATATTTCCATTATTATAATGATATTCTCATTTATGCCATGTAACTATATATATCCTTAATTTAGCATTTAGAATATAACTCATGCCTTGGAAATGCACCATTTAGCCATTCATTAAGAATGATCATATATTAATGCTTTGGGTCGTACATTACACATCCACACATTGTTTCATATAATATCATTCTCATAATTGCACATTAAGGCATTTTAACACTATATACACATACATTTATCATAAAACCTATAATGTATTTGTTACATTTCTAAGGCCTTTTATTACTTACAAACATTTATAATCAAGTTAATTTAGTAAATGAAACACATTTTTATGTTCACTTAACAAAAAGTTCTCAATTTAGCTACTTATAACCTATTATGTTACATAGTAGGGTCTTAATGGTATTTGCATTAAAATTTACACTTTCACTTAATTTTAATGCATTCTAGGCATTCAAAACATTCTCATACATTTATTAGTAGCCATAATGCACACTTAATCATGCCATTGATGTCTATACACAAAAATAAGCATTTTATGCCAATTTTACATAATAGGTGTATTTAATGATTTTAGGAAAAATTGCTAATCTTATTTTGATTTTGGATATCGAGAAAATTGAAGAGGTTCTTGGAGACCCTTTTTTCCCTTGTTGCAGTTTGGTTCAAAAGAGTTTAACATAAATCGAACAAAACTTTAAAAATCTGTAATAAATCAACCAAAGCTCTAAAAATTAATCTATGGCCATTTACTGACTCTTGGGTACCTCTAGTATCTAGGAAAAACAATGAAAGTTAGAAAATCTTACTTTAAAAATTCATGGTTACTATTCATAAGGTTGAAAAATCGACAATTCTATGTAACCGTTTTCAAAATTTCCACTTCCTAGAGGCTCTATAGTTCAATTTTTGTGTGATGATTTTAGCTATAAAGAGAGGAATAAGGGAAGAAAAATGGAGTAAAGAGCGGAGTGTCGACTAGAAATTTGAGGAAAGGGGTGAATAGTGATTTTGAGTAATTGAGTCAAAATCACCTATTTATACCCTCTCTCAAAATTTCACTATTCAACATTTTTCACAATTTTTTTTCTTCATTTCTTGAGCCAATTAAATTTCCATATTTATAGCAATAAATCACTTTAATTATCCTTTAGATGCCTTCAAAAATTAGTGCTAAAAAAATGAAAAAATTAATTATTTTCATTATTTTTATGTTTTCTAGTTTCTCAAAAAATTACTTATCGATATCAAAAAAATTTCAATTCTAGTGCCCTTGAACTCATTGGAATTTTTAAGTGTCAGGTTGTATAATTTTCATAATTTTTTGAGCAACTCTAAAATATTTTTATAGTTTAGCATTTCTTTAGTCACTATTCCTAAGACACTACCGTAAAAACTTTCTTAGCATTTTTAACCACTCTAATGACCTCAGATTGATTTCAAACTTCACTCGATAATTTTATGATTAATACTTTCATTTGGTATCTTTAGTGTATTCTGGGTCTCAAAAACACTATTGACCCCGGGAAAAGCACTATTCATAATTATTGGGTTTTTCGGGGCATTACAAAATTGATCTAAGTATTGTCTAAAAAATTTATTCACCAGATCCATAAAAGCTGCTGGAGCATTGGTAGGCCCAAATGGCATTACCAAAAACTCATAGTGGCCGTATCTTATTCTAGATGCTATCTTTGCCACATTAGACTCTTTTACTCTCAATTGATAGTAACCAGATCTCAGGTCAATCTTGGAGATCACTCTTACACCCTTAAGCTAATAAAAAGGTTATCAACCCATGGCAACAGATATTTGTTCTTGGTGGTTTCTTTATTTAGTTGGCGGTAATCTACATATAACCAAAGAGTACCATCCTTTTTCTTTACATATAACACTAGTGCTCCTCAAGGTGAAATACTAGGCCTGATGAAACCCATATCCAATAACTCTTGAAGCTAGATCTTTAACTCCTTTAGCTCTACTGGAGCCACTCTATAAGGAGCTATCAATACCAGAGCAATGCCAGGTAACACTTCAATGTTGAACTTGAGTTCCCATTCTAGAGGCAAACTGGGAAACTCTTCTACAAAAATATCTATGTAGTTGAATACTACTGGCATATTACTTACATCTGGACTCTCTTTCCTTATGTCATATACATGTTCAAGATAAGCCTGACAACCTTTTCTCAACATCTATTTATCTGTGACTACCAAGATAACATTAGACAAAAAGTTTGTCCTTTCACCCACTATTATAATCTTAGCTCTATCTTCAGATGTGAGTGTTAACCTCTTTAATTTGTAGTTTACTATTGTTTGATACTTGGATAGCCAATCAATGCCTAATAGCAAATCGAACTCATTAAATGATATCTCGATGAGATCAGCCAAAAATTGGTGTCCTTGTACAATCAATAGAAACTTTTGGTAAACCTTGTTTACAATAACACACTAGCTTAAGGGATTGCTAACCAAAATCTTTAGGTCCATAAGTTCTTACTTTAACCCTTAGTCTTGTGCTCATGGTGTGCAAACATATGAATTTGTAGACCCTAGATCAATCAAAGCTAAAACAGGTGAGTTGAAAAGATAGAATGTACCAACTATGACATTTAACTCGTCAACCTCTTCTTGTGCCCTGATGGCATACTATCAGGTAGGAGCTCTATGCTCAGCTCTAGACTCTACTCTGTCCCTCTGAGCTCTCTCTAGCTTATCTCCTCAATCTCACCTATATCCTTTAATGGAAACATGTGTGGACCTATATTTCCCCTCAACTCTCTTTAGGCAATCCTTATGGTAATGATTTAATGAACCACACTCAAAACATGTTCATAACTTCTTCCACAAACATTCCTCTTTATATCCCTTGTGGCATATCAGACATTGAGGAATCTATCCACCTCTAGCTATGGAACCAAGTGTACTAGCTGCATGTGACTGCTGACTAATCTTACCCTTGTTCTGGTTTCCCTGGGTTGTCTTGTGACACCCCTTACTAGATTCCTAAAGAAACCCAACAAGTAATGCATTTCTTAACAAGTCACCCATCCTAGGATTGCTCCAAGGGAAAACTCCTTAACACCTATGGATTGTTCTAGAACTCTATCAGATATTACTCAGAGGTTTAGTCTAATCCTTAATCATATTCATACATGGTCTGATAGACTCAAAAAAAGATTTACATACACTTTTTATGTCACAAAAAATTGGACAGTATAACGGCTACTCAAGTGACATACCAAATTTTTTTTCACTTGTTAAAAGCACTTCTATAAGCAAACAATCCATAAACCTCCATCTAAACCCTTTTTGTGCCACAATCATCATCAACAGACATCAGGCACATATTAGAATCAAACACATAGGGCCTTAGGCCTATAGTTATCAAATCTACACACAAACCAAATAAACACCACACTAACTTATATACATCACAACTAGGTTATATATATATAGACATAGTAGTTTCTAAGCATGTTAACCCAAAACTATAGGATTTATAAGAGTGCCACTACTAAAAGAAAAAAAGCAACTTTCTATACCCTTCAATACTTGTATAGCTACACTGTAAGATCTCTGGGGCAAGTTTACTTATCCTTGTTACCTGCACACCACAACACAAGTACACGAGTATAAAACTCATTATTGAATTTAAACCATTTAAAACATGCATTAACACACACATGCAAGCAAAATTAATTGTCTAGGTGTAGTGTGTGAGCAACATGCCAGATGATTAATGTCATTCAAATGTATGTCATATTTTCTTGAAAATTACACTATGGTGTATTTATTAAAATTTACTATCAGAAATTAGCAGAAATTAATTTAAATTTACATTTTCCACTATTTTAAGTCCATTTCATAGGCTAGACTAGATAGATGACACTTATAAATACTGGTTCAAGAGGGAACTGAAAATGTGCAGTGGCCCATATTTTGGACCCTAACCACTGCATCGGCCTAATATAGCCTATAGGTATAAGTTTATAGGAACCTTTCCAAGGGGCAAAAATACTAAGTAACTATGCATAGGGATCAGTCCATAAACCTCCTAAGGGCACTGATCATGTCAAATAATTCCTCTAGGTCAACCCAGCAAACTATTATAGCAGCCCCTCTAGAGACTTTCATCATTACACTAGCATAGTTTGATATATAGTAAACAATGAAGAGTGTCTACCCTGCAAACTAGTGTAATCACTCAATTATGAACCTCGACTGCTGCACTGGCCCAGTGTGATAAACAAACAATCTAGCAGCTACTAATCCCTAAGTTGACTAGTCAACCTATCTAGTAGATGTCTAACTAATGGGCTATCTAACTCTATTTTAAGTTTATTTCTTTAGTGATCATCTTTTTATAATATTACAAGTTGAAAAATAGACAATTAAAATTTTTATCAAACAATCAATTTTTAACTTAGATAGTTACAAGTCATTTTTAGCTCTGTCAGGCATTTACAGGTAAAATTTTCTATAACATTTTAACCCATTTCCGAAGGCATAATTATAAGCATATTAAATCTAGTCTAGCTATTTATTTTGGCTCAATTATTGACATGTCAAATAGTTATTTTAATTATAGTCACAAAATCATTTTTAACAGGAAAGTTATACGCCATTTTTCCTAGTAATGATAGCAATTTTAGGTTTATTTTAGGTCCTTTTTCAGTGCCAATTGCACTCGCAGTCATGCATTTCCATAGGCTTAAAGCAACCTCATATAAGTACATCAAATTATGCCACAAATGGCTTTCAAGCCAACTTACATGAATATCACAAGTTAAGTCACTTTAGGGTATCAATTTCATGCCTAAAACTAGTCCATTTTTAAAGTCATATTTCATGCCATTTTAAGCAAATTCAAGTTTACATATCAAACCTTTTTCTATCCTTTAAAAGTGTCTCATATGTTATTCATTTCATGCCATACTAATTATACATATCAACCTAAATCATGCCATATACATAATGCCACATTCATTCCATAAATGTCATGCCATCACATATGCAAGTGCTAGCTAGGCCTTACCTCATTTTCATGCCAATTTACCTTGAAAAGCTCTTGGCCACAAGCTTTAATTTGCCTTACACATGCTTTTTATCACATTCAAGCACACTTATACACACTTAATCATCACACAAGCATGCCTACACATATATTATGTTAGACATCACACAAGCATGCTTACACACACATTATGTTAGACAACACACAAGCATGCCTACACGCACATTATTGCTTTGCCATGCAAACTAAGCAAACACACACACACACATAGTCATGCCTTAGCCACACACATACACAAGCTTAATTGATCAATCTCTTTACCTATATCTCAGATGCCATCAATGGCAAACCTTATATGATACCATATGCTATATACTCATGCCATATACTTAGCATACCTACCAAGGAACCTTTTAGCCAAAAGGAAACACTCACCAAAACTTACAATTCCCACCACCTACACCTATAATTCAAGCATCATTAATGTTAAATACCTTAAATATCATACCATAACACCATCACAAGCTATACACATACACACACACACACAATTTCTTGCACAAAGCTCTCTACCAAAAGGGAAATTTACCCTCCTATGCATTCCTTTCCTCTAATCCACATTTTAAACATGATTTACATACACTATTAGCCTAAATACATGCCTCAATCATCATTTCACACACATAGGCTACCTTTTCTACTAATTCCATACAAGGATTCTAAGCCTAATTCATATCAAATTGATCACACATGCCTTGAATGCCTTAAATTCACTTACCTCCCTATCCAATAAGCTAAATTCCACACTTCAAGCTTGAAAGAAGTCACCAATTCCTCACTTTTTCCTTAGGCCTCTATTCACGCCATCTTCCCTTTAAAAATTCACAAAAAATCACACTCTCTTTCAAATCCAATTCTAATCTCATAGTTATTTTTAGAATCATCAAATCCCCTAGGAAATAAATTAAAAATGGCTAAAATACTTACACATTAAGAGTTGCCCTTTTCGTCCTCTTTGATCAATACCTTAGCTTCCTTGAATTTTCTTGCAATTTAGGGACTTTTATGGCCTTCAACACCTTTAAAAACCAATTTCTAACACAATTAAGGGATATATGGTGGAAATAGGCAAGGGAAAAGCTTGCTTGCTTGAAGTAATGAAAATGAAGGGAGAAGCTGAAGTTAGTGTCAAGACAGTAATGGAAAAAAGAAGAAAGAAGAAGGAAAAGTTAAGTAGAGGTGGCCAAGTGGCCACTAGGTATCACCTTAAGCCTTATATAGTGGTTGAGGTGGTACGAGTAGTGTCCATATGCCACCTGAACAACATAAAAAAGCTTACTTTCGGTAGAAACTTTGGAGAATTTTAAAAAGTCACTCGAACCTCCTAAAATTATTGCATTTGCTTTAAAAATACTTGATTAGTCCTATTTAGATGCTCATAAAATTTCATAACCAAATTTCACTGATAGGACAATTAACAATCTACTTCGATTTACGTGTAAAATTAAAAAATTAAGAAAATTTTCAAATGACTTTAGAATTCAAAAATTATTTCACTAATGGACTCGTGGAAATTTTTAACCTTTAGGGTATGGCATTTTTAGGTATGTCCGGGCACATCTTGGGTCATTCCTAGCCTGACTCTATATGAGCCCATAACCCACTAGATTACAGCCTAAAATAATTTATTAGTTCTGTTAAATCTTTAAATTAAGTCAATTTGATCATTTTATGGCCCCTCAAAGTTTCATGACTAGTACCCCTACCTCAAGCCTACTAAAGGTGACCCGACACTCCGAGAACACTTTTAGCCTTAGTGATACTATTCACAGAGCCTGGACTTATAGGCATTATAATTCTTCCCCTCTTAAGAAATTTTGTCCTTAAAATTACTTGGAGTGAAAAGGTATGGATATTAAGCCATCATATACTCTTCAGGCTCCCAAGTAGCTTCTTCTATAGTGTGATGTCTCTAAAGAACTTTAACCAAAGGAATGGCTTTATTCCTTAACTGTTTCACTTCTCTAGCTAGTATATGTATGGGTTCTTTTTCATAGCTTAGGTCTTACTGTATTTCCACATTTTTTGTTGGGACCATGTGGGAGTCATCTGATCTATATTGCCTTAGTATTGAGATATGAAACACATCATGAATATGTGACAGTTCAGATGGCAAAGCTAGCATATATGCTAGAGGTCCCACTCTCTCTATAATCTTATATGGTCCAATGAATTTAAGGCTTAGCTTCACTTTTTCCTAAATCTGAAGACCTTCTTCCATGGGGACACCTTTAAAAACACTTTTTCACCAACAGTGTACTTAGTATCCCTCTAGTTTAGATCAGCATAGGATTTCTGTCTATTAGCTGTAGCTTTCAGTCTCTCTTTGATCACCTTAACCTTTTCCTCAGCATCTCTAGTCAGATCAATCCCTGATATCTTATTATCCCTAATCTCACTCCAACATAAAAGAGTTTTCCACTTTCTACTATACAATACTTTATATGGGGCCATGCCTAAACTAGTCTGATAGCTGCTGTTATAGGCAAACTTAGCTAAAGATAAGTACTAATCCTAGCTACCATTAAATTTAATGGCACAACTACATAACATATCCTCAAGCACTTGTATCACCCTCTCTGACTGTCCATCTATCTAAGGGTGAAAGGTTGTATTGTAGGTCAATCTAATGCCTAAGGTTTCATGCAACTTCTTTCATAACCTAAAAGTGAATCGAGTATCTCTATCAAAAATGATTGCCACAGGTACACCATGAAGTCTAACAATCTCATCAATGTACAATTTAACCAACTTTTCTAGTGAGTAGTCCATTTTGACAAGGTTGAAGTGAGCTATCTTGGTCAGTCTACCAATAATCACCCACACAGCATCAAATTTTCCTCTAGTCATAAGCAATCCCATTACAAAATCCATTGTCACCTTTTCCCACTTGCACTCTGGTATTGCTATAGGATGTAGTAATCCAGAAGGAACCTGATGCTCAGCCTTTACCTGTTGACATGCCAAACATCTAGCAACATACTCTACCACATCTCTCTTTATACTTGACCACCAATATTGAAGCTTCAAGTCCAAATCCACCTTTGTACTACTAGGGTGTATATAATAAAGAGTTTTATAAGCCTTTTTTAGTATTTGTAACCTCAAGTCATCCGTACTAGGTACACACAACTTGCCCTAATAATACATACATCCAATCTCTCTCAAATCAAATCTTAGTGCCTTCTCGTCTTAGACTTTACTTATAAGTTGCATCAGTGACTCATCTCTACCCTAGGCTTCTTTTATCTGCTCTCTAAAATCTAGTTTAATCTATAACTCAACCAATGCAACATTCTTCTCAGTGTACTACAGTCTAACATTCATAAATCTCAAAGTCACCATGAATTTCCTATTTAAAGCATCTGCTACCACATTAGCTTTTCCTAGATGGTAATCTATCAAGCAATCATAATCCTTAATTAGCTTTAGCCATCTTCTTTGCCTTAAGTTCAATTCTTTCTAAGTGAGAAGGTATTTCAGACTCTTGTGGTAAGTGTAAATGTAACATTTCTCACCATATAAGTAATGCCTCTAAATTTTCAAAGCAAAAACAATAACAGCTAGCTCCAAGTCACGAGTAGGATAATTTTTCTCATGTGGTTTTAACTATCTTAAAGCATAAGCTACTACTTTTCTTTCTTGCATTAATACATAACCCATGCAATTAAGTGAGGCATCATTGTACACTATAAGGTTCTTACCTTATTCAGGTTGAATCATGATAAGAGCTTCCCTCAGTATCTTTTTTAACTTCTCAAAACTTGCCTGACATGTGTCATCCCACTCAAATTTCACATCCTTTCTAACTAGTCTTATCAAAGGAGTTGTAATTAAAGAGAATCCCTTTATAAACCTCCTATAATACTTATCTAATCCCAAGAAACTCTATATCTCTGTCACGTTCCTCAGAGGTTCCCACTCTAGCACTACCTTGACCTTGCTAGGGTCTACTTTGATGCCTTTTACTAACACTATATGTCCCAAAAAAGCTACTTCAATTAGCCAAAAGTCATATTTACTCAGCTTGGCATACAACTATCTCTCTATCAAAGGCTACAACACAACCCTAAGATGTTATTCATGATCCTCCTTGGTCTTAGAATATACCAGAATATCATCAATGAATACTACTACAAACTAATCTAGATAAGGATGAAATACTCTATTCATTAAGTCTATGAAGGTTGTTAGGGCATTTCTGAGACCAAAGGGAACCACCAAGAATTCATAGTGCTCATATCTGGTTTTAAATGCAGTCTTAGGAATATCAACTTCCTTAACTCTCAGCTGATGGTATCTAGATCTCAAGTCAATTTTAGAAAATACACTTGCACCTCTGAACTGATCAAAGAGGTTATCTATTCTAGGCAAAGGATATTTGTTTTAATTGTCACTTTATTTAGTTGTCTATAATCAATAAATAGTTGAAGCGAGCCATCTTTCTTCTTCACAGATAACACAGGTGCTCTCTAAGGTGAAATAATGTTTCTAATAAGACCTTTATCTAATAGTTCTTGCAATTGCAACTACCATTCTTTTAGCTCAGCAAGTGCCATTCGGTAAGGAGTAATAGAAACAAGAGTTATGCCAGGATATGACTCAATTTCAAAATCAAGCTCTCATTGTGGAAGCAAACCTAATAGCTCATCAAGAAACACTTCAAGAAACTCAAACACTGTAGGAATATGTTTAAGTATTAGGGTGAAAGCATCAGTGTAAATTACATGGGCTAGGTAAGCTTCACACCCTTTTTAGATGAGTTTTCTTGCTATAATAGCTTAGATGAGATTATTCACATAGTTTCTCTCACCCATAACTGTCACTATCTATCCTTTGCAATCTAGAGGGCCAACTTCTTATTTTTACAGTCAAGTATAGCTCGATGCTCTGACAACCAATCCATTCCTAGAATCACGTCAAACTTATTAAAAGGTAATTCAATCAAATCCACAAGAAATAAATAATCCTTGATCACTAAAAGACACCATCTATACACTTTATTCACATGCATACTCTGCCTTATAGGATTACTGACTTGTATATCTATATTCACATGCTTAGATTTTAGTCCTCTATCATGTGCCAATGTGGTACATACATATGAATGTGTGGATCCTAAGTCTACCAAAACTAAAAGTGGAATATTAAATAAATAAAAAGTACCAGTTATGACATTAGGTGCTACTACCTCCTTTTTGGCTTGGATAGCATACTATTTGGCTAGGCTATAGGCTTCTGATCTGGTCCCCTAACTAGGAATATGTTAATCACTTCAACTCTATCCCTAACTCCTATTCTGAGGTGTAACTATAGATGCCTAAGTGTAAGCACCCTTGGGCTATCTTTGAGGACACTCTCTCTAGTAGTGGTCCCTAGAACCATAAGAAAAGCATTCTCATGTTCTACAAGATCTACACTACCCCTAGTACTTCTTGTTAAATGTATTGCAGGTTGGGGTTCCATTCCTATTACCTGAAGGACTAGGAATTCTAATAGCTTTAAGAGGTAATTGGGGTCTGACTGTGGAAGCTTGCCTAGATCTCTAAGACTATGTCTATTTTAGTGCTTGATACACAAACTAGGATTGAGATGATGTCTCTCTCCTTCTCTTACTATCACTTGGGGCTGCACTAGATTTCCCTGCAGTAAACTATCTCTTTCTCTGGAAGAAATCTCTCTTTTTTTATACCATTTCCTCCATGTCATAGGTAGATGCCACTAGCAAAGTCTATTATCCTGGGATTTGCTACCTATATTATCAACCCCATATTCAACCCCTTTAAAAATCTTTTACACTTTTCCTCTTTATTAGGAATGAACTCTTTTATATATCTAATCAATCGGGTAAAATCTTTCTCATATTCAACCACTGTCCTCTTGCCTTATTTCAAATCTAAGAATTAATGCCTTCTTTTATCCTTATAGAACTCAGGGATATATATCTTTCTGAATTCTATCAAGAAAAACCCCTCATGTGAGCTTTATCATTGTCTTCCTCCTTCTGATAGTATCCCATCAATGGTATGCTTTTTCCTGGATGAGGGAAGTTATACACTTTAGACTATCTTTTTTTAAGCATTCTAGCTATTCCAAAATCTTAAAAGTCCTCTCTAACTAGTACTCTGCTTATGCTACATCATCCTCCTTCGTGCCTAAAAAATCCGTAGCTCCTATCTTTTTTAATTCTCTCCAGCGGTGTCTTCTGTATAGGAGCTAAGGGTGGTGGAGGTACTGGGGCTAGTGGAGGAGGTAGGGGTAGAGTAATAGGTGTAGAGGTGTGCCTTAATAGATTAACTATTTGCTGCAACAAAGCTAGAGATGTTTCTACTTATGGCTGAGCCTAAAGTTATGGCCTATGTGCAACATCACTAGGCTCAAGAGTAGCTGTATTATTTGCTCCCTATATTATAGTTAGAGTTACTTCCTTTTTTCTTTCCTCTAATGGTCTATCAGCCATCTCGTATTAGTACTAAAATCACAAAACTTAATAGCCTCCATGCAGTGTAGCATAATAGCATAACCAACCCTAGATTTTTGGCACTCATGCAAACTACCTAAGAACTTTAAACCTAGGCTCTAATACCACTAACTTACCAGATTCCTAAAGAAACCCAACAACCGATGCACTTCCCGACAGATCACCTATCTTAGGATTGCTCTAAGGAAAAACTACTTAACACTTATGGACTATTTTAGAACTCTATTAGATATCACTTAAAGGTTAAGTATAATCCTCAATCATATTCATACATGGTTTGATAGACTCAAAAAAAGCATTTGTAGACACTTTCCAGGCTATAGAAAATTAGCCAGCAAAATGGCTACTCGAGTGACATACCAATTTTTTTTTCACTTGTTAAAAGGACTTCTATAAGCAAAAAATCCATAAACCTCCATCTAGACCCTTTTGGTCCCCCCAGTCATCATTAGCACAAATTAGACACATATCAAAATCAAACACACAGGGCCTCAGACCCACAATTATCAAATCCATACATAAACTAAACAAACATCACACCTGTTTACATATAT
>CANXYI010930225.1:0-11545 GCA_948208565.1 Hura crepitans | reverse complement strand
AGATGTGGAAGATTTAAAGAAGCAAATTTTGCAGGAAGCTCACAATGCTTCATATGCTATGCATCCTGGTAGCACTAAGATGTATTACGATTTGAAAACTTCTTTTTGGTGGCCAAGCATGAAAAGACATGTATTAGAGTTTGTGACCAAGTGCGTTACTTGCCAGCATGTAAAGGTTGAACACTAGGTTCCCTCTAGGTTGCTTAATCCTATAGCAATTCCTGAGTGGAAATGGGATATGGTCACTATGGATTTTGTTGTCAGTTTACCTATGACAAGGAGCAGATTTGATTCAATATAGGTTGTGGTAGATCATTTAACCAAGACTGCACATTTTATACTAGTCAGGATGGATTACTCTTTAGATAAGCTTATGGAGTTATATATTGATGAGATTGTTAAATTGCAAGGAGTGCCTACTTCTATCATATTAGATCAAGACTCGAGGTTTATGTGAAGGTTTTGGAAGAAGCTTCATAATGCCTTGGGCACTCGATTGAGTTTCAATACAGCATTTCATCCTCAAACTGATGGTCAATGAGAAAGAGTCATTCATGTAACTTTTGATACTTGAGTATTTTAATGCTTAAGTATTTTGATGCTAAGTTATATGTGTGATGTCCATGCTAAAGCATGTTTTGATATGTACTTAAGGATATGTTAAGAAGCTATGCTAGAAAGTTTAAGGGAAGTTGGGATTGCTACCTTTCCTTAGTAGAGTTTGCTTACAACAACAGTCATTAAGTAAGTTTAGGAATGGCTCTTTATAAAGTTTTATATAGGAGGAAGTGTAGAACTCCTTTATGCTGGAATGAGCTGAGTGAGACCAAACTTATAGGGCCAAATTTGATTAAGGATGCTAAAGAGAAAGTGAAGATCATTAAGGACAGATTAGAGGCAGCTTCAGATAGATAGAAGTTATATACTAACTTGAAGAGGAAAAATGTTCAGTATAAAGTAGGAGACAAGGTGTTTCTCAAAGTGTCTCCTTAGAAGAAAGTTTTGTGGTTTGGCAAGAAGGGCAAGTTCGGTCCGAGGTTTATTAGTTCATATAAAGTGACAAAACATGTGGGGTCAGTAGGTTATAGGCTAGCTTTGCCTTTTAAGCTTCAATAAATACATAATGTCTTCCACGTATCTATGTTTTAAAGGTACATATCAAATCCCTCACATGTGTTGTCAGCTGAAGAAGTGGAGATTAGACCAGATTTATCATATAAAGAGGAACTGATCAAGATCTTAGCATAAGAAGTGAAGGAGTTGAGGAATCAGACAATGCCCCTAGTAAAAGGGCTCTATAGACATGATGGTATAGAAGAACCTACATAGGAGACCAAAGCTCAGATAAGAGAGCAATACCCTCAGTTGTTTGAACAAGGTAATTTTGAGGACAAAATTTCTTTTTATAAAGGAAGAAATGCAATGCCCAAAAAATCTCGGTGTTATAAATAGTACTTTTCGGGATATAAATAGTAATTTTTGAGAATCGAGTCATATTAATCTTACTGAATGAAAGTATTAATCATAGCATAATTTTGGATGAAATTTGAAGTGAAAATAAAGTCGTTTAGATAGTTAAAAATAACAATTAAGTTTTATGGTAATGTCACATGAATAGTGCTTAATTTTAGTTGAACCGTACAATATTCAATTTTTGCTTACAAAATTTCGAGATTTACACAACTTGATACTCAAATAATCTAAATAGTCTGTTAGCACTGGAATTGAAATTTTTGGATATTAAATCGGATAAAGATAAAAAGTTATGTTTTAATCAGTTTTTCTCAATTTTTGAGTTTGAGTTTTTAGAAACATATAGGACATAGATTAAGCGAATTTTGGAGTTTAATTAGAGGTTAATTAAAGAAAAGAGAAGGGAGATTGGATTTGAAAGGGGAGAATAAAATATTATTGGCTAATTTAAATATACTTATATATATAAGTAAAATGGGGTCTTAAATTGGGTAAAACTTTTAATAGTAGCATCACCCACTTCTCTCCCTTTTCTTTTTGAGTCGACAACTCTTCAATGGTGGGCAACCTCTATTGTTCTTCTTCTCCCTTCAAATTAAGCCCTCTAAATACCAATTTAACCTAAAGTCCAATCCTCTATAGTCTCTAAAGCTCATTTACAACAAGGATTTCAAGAAGAAACAAGGATTTTTCCTGGTTTTAGATCTCGATGAATAGTAACTCAATTTTTCTTGTGTAAGTTTTTCTAAAATTTGACATTATTCCTAGGTTCTCTAGTTGCACAAAAGAGTGTTTATGAAGTTGGATTTGATTTTTGAAGCTCATTTGATTTTATATGGATTTTTCCATAACAAGCTTATTTGTATTTATAGAGTCAAGCAAAAAATGAAAAGATAAGGGCAAAAAGAAGGCTTGATCATGTGGATGAGCATATTTTGAACCCTAGATAAGTGTAATCAAAGTAAATCATACAAATGATGTGTATGCCCTAGTGATGTGTGCATGAATAAATGTATGGAAAGTGTGTAAATGGCATTTAATTGCATTAATTATTATGGAATGGTGTTGTGTGATTTTATGATTATGCAATATGATGATAAAAGTGATTGAATGGATATGGCTTGAGTAATATGTATGATAGCCGAATGGCCCTAATGCATGTGTATGTGTGTATTCTGCTTTATACATACCTATGAGCATGTATGTTTATATATGTTAGAAAGTTAATCGATGTGAGAATGTAGTGACATATATATTATGATTAAAGATGAATGTTGTGTTTGTAAATAAGGTGTGGCCAAATAGCCTTGTGAGCATATTTTGGTGTCCCAAAAGTATATTTAAGATTATGTAATGAGATTGGTTAATTATGATATGGAATGCTTGAATTTTCATACCCACTCTATGACATGATGCATTACAACCATAATTGATGTTTGATTGAATTTACACTTTTATGGTGGCCGAATGTCTTAGACATAGTCAATTGAGATGTTTGTATATATATTCTTGTGCTTGAACTGCAAATGGTTACATATAATTGAGTTGTGTTGTTAGTGGTATATATGTGTATTATGTCCATTAGTGTCACTTTGGCCGAATGAAGGGTGTGACATATTGCCTTATATTTTAATAATGTTTATGCTACTTTATCATGATAAATGGAGTATGTATATGCACTTTAAAGGCTAGCATAGCCAAAAAGATGAGGCATGAAATACTATGATAATTAGTCATGGAAACATAACATTATGGATATGTTATGGTGGAATGTTATAAAGAATTGTGACATAATATTGTAAATGAAATATGTATACATGCACATTACTTAAAATGGCCATGTGAGATATATGTATGCCTTATGACACATTGTTACACGTTTGGTTATTCGTTGGCCAAACAAAATGTTACAATCTACTTAAACCATGTTAATAAGGTAAAACAAAAATTAAAGATGGTTAAATGTCCTATACAAGTAAACAACCTACTTAGATAGGTTGACCGGTCAACTAGGAGATTATAGCAACTACTAGGGTACTTTTGTACCTTTACTTGGCCTATGAGCACAATGTGTTGACCTTTAGGTTTAATATTTATTTGTGACCTTCAGGTCTTATAATGATACGTGACCTTCAGGCACAATGTGCAAACTTTCGGGTTTGATGTGTAAACCTTAGGGTCTGATATGGTAGAGCCTATGTGGTCTCAAGGGCTTAGGTGGTCTAACAAGTCCTCGTTATCCAATTTAGCATAAGTGTTTTCTTGAGTATGGAAAAAATAAACAGTTAATAATAAAACTTAAGATTTAAACAACATGGTGTGATATTTTGATGTTTGATACATGATGATATATTTTGGGTACTTATCATGCTTTTGTTATTTTGAATTACACATACAAAGCATTTTTAATGTTTGAATGTTGTAATAATTTGATATTTGTGATATGTCACTCTTATGCATGATAATTTATGGAATGCTTGCACAAGTTACGTTGATTACACCATTAAGTTCTTACTTAATGTATTATGTATTTTTGTGATACGTAGGTTAAAAGAACTAGATTAGAGTCAAAACCTCGATAGCTACTGCAGACAAAAGAAGAGAATTTGAAGTATTTTTGTTGCTCTGTACATATAGCTATGTGATGTAAATGTATTGAGATACTCATATGTAGCTTAATAAGGATTGGGCTTAATCTGGATTTATAACTTTTAAACAAAATTAAATTTCTTTTTAATGTTTATATATATCTCTTCCTATTATTGTGGTTGAGATTGTGTTGATGATGACTTGGGATGGTTATGAGTGCCAATTTGCATTTGTAATATATGTGAGAATTATAGAAGTGCTTTTTCTTATGTAAGGTTGCTATTCATTTTGGGGATAGTGTCCCAATATAGCCGTTATGTTGCCGGATTTTTGACTTAAGAACTCCCGAAATGCTTTTAAATGTTAAGATGAACTTTTATTTAAATGAAAATTACAAGAATTAAATGCTTCATCAAATGTTTTCAAAAAGGTTTTAATTTACTCAGGTTTTTAATAAATTAAGAAAAGGTTAAGTAAGTTCAGATAACGTTGTGTGCGTCGCTCCTTATTCGTTTTTAGCGATCAAATCAAGTAAGAAGTGTCACACAACCCAATTTATTTCTTCTCGAGAGTTCCTTATCAAAGTAAGGACTCTTTATTTGTTTACCTTTTTTATCCTTAGGAATCCTTATTGGATTTCCCCTAATGTACATATCGGAGTGAAGGCACCCCCTTTTATTTCTTCTTAAGATTTCCTTATTGGAGTGAGGACTTTTATCTTTTTATCATTGCTTTCTCAATAGATCCTTATCAGAGTAAGGACTCTTTATCACTTTATCTTTTTTATCTTTGGAAATCCTTATCAAAGTGAGGATTTTCCCCTATTGTCCTTATTGAAGTGAGAATATTTCCCTAGCATCCTTATCAAAGTAAGGACACCCCCTTTTTAGTTCTTCACAAGAGTTCCTTATTAGAGTAAGGACTCTTTATCTCTTTAGCATTTTTATCCTTAGGAATCTTTATCGGGGTGAGGATTTCCCCTAGTGTCCTTATTAGAGTGAGGACACCCTTATTTATTTCTTCTTAAGAGTTCCTTATCAGAGTGAGGACTCTTTATCTTTTGTTGTTTCTTTCTTAAGTGTCCTTATCAGAGCAAGGACTCTTTGTCACTTTATCTTTGCTATATCTAGAAATCCTTATCAGAGTAAGGACTTTCCTTAAGTGTCCTTATCGAAGTAAGGACTTTTTATCACTTTATCTTTTCTATCTTTTGAAACCCTTATTAGAGTAAGGATTTTCCCAAGTGTCTTTATTGGAGTGAGGACTCTTTATCTCTTTATCTTTTCTATCTCTAAAGATCTTTATCAGAGTATGGATTTCCCCTAGGTCTCTTTATCGGAGTAAAAGCACCTTTATTCTTTTTTCACAAGAGTTCCTTATGGAAGAAAAGACTCTTTATCTTTTTATCATTTCTTTCTCTGGAAGTCCTTATTAGAGTGAGGATTTTCCCCTCATGTCCTTATCGAAGTGAGAGGCAACCCTTTTTATTTCTTCTCAAGAGTTCCTTATCAGGGTGATGACTCTTTATTTTTTTATCATTTTTATCCTTAGGAATCCTTATCGGAGTAAGGATTCCCCCCTAATGTCCTTATTAGAGTGAGGGAACACCCTTTTATTTCTTCTTAAAAGTTCCTTATTAGAGTGAGGACTCTTTATCTTTTTATCATTTTTTTCTCAAGAGATCCTTATCGGAGTGAGGACTCTTTATCACTTTGTCTTTTCTATCTCTGGAAATCCTTATCAAAGTGAGCATTTTCTCCTTGTGTCCTTATTAGAGTGAGGGCAATGCCTTTTATTTCTTTATAAGAGTTCCTTATCAGGTTAAAGACTATATGTCTTTATCTTTTCTATCTTTGAAAATCCTTATTAGAGTGAGGATTTTCCTTAAAAGATCCTTATCGAAGTGAGAACTCTTTATCTCTTTATCATTTTTTTTCTCAAAATCCTTTCAAAGTTATGATTTTCTCTAAAAGTTGCCTATTGGAACGAGGCTTTTCATCTCTTTATTTCTTATTCTTCCTCTTGAACCACACTAGAGTGAGATTCTTCCTTATGTGTTCTTTTAAAATAAGGATCCCCTTCCCATATATTTGTAGGGACCCTTTTTCAATGTATGGTTGTCTACCATCATCCTCGAGGAGTTTTCTGATCAAAATAAGAAATCATTGATCTTTTTTTATGATTTTTATTACGAGAAAGACTTCATGGATTTTATCTAACAATAAAAGTGCCATTTCACTATTTTTATTCATAAGATAGGTATCTATGACTTCTGTTAATATTTTTAGTCTTTCTAGAAATACGCAAGAGAGGGGTAGCTGTAGATACCTATTTCTGTACAGAGGCAAAAATGGCAATATTTCATTTTATTTTGTTTCTTCAAATTTAAATTTCATATGGATTGCTCAAAGTTTTTATACGAGGTGAGATTGCTCCAAAAAAATTAGACAATCCATTTTATCAAATCAAATAAAATCCATTTATTAGATAATTTATTTCATTTTAATTTATGAAGCTTAACTCCTAATCTAATGAAATGGGTACCTAATTTGAAATAAATTGTCAATTACAAACCTATGACCAAATTCAATTTTTGAGTTCTTGAGTATAAAAATAAGAAATTGACAAAAGTAAAAAAAAATAATTAAGGCAATAATAATAAATAATAAACAATAAAATAATAGATTTTATTGTGTTGCTCAAATTATTTTCAAATCACATACAACAATTTAAGACTAGTGCTCACAATTGTAAATTACTAAGTCAAATATACACTTCACATTTAACTTATTTCTTTCTGCTATTTTGGCACTTGCACATGGTTATACAACAATCCATATGTATACTAAAGGCACATGACCATTTGCAAAAGAGAGAAAATTATAAAGGGCACAAAAGCAGAGGCCATGTTGAACAAAAGATTGAGGTTCATGTACACGGTTTGGAAGATCAAATTGGGTGCCAAATAGAAGCCCAACTTGCACCAATCTGCCAAGCTCCTCAAATTTTGATTGGCTGGATTGGGTGGTAAGGCAGGCAAACAATGATTCCCTCAACTTCTATGTAAGTCGATGTTCCTACGAAGGAAAGGGGAGAGGGAGAAAAAAGATAAAAGACCAAAAAAAAAGTACATCAACAAAGGAATAGAGAGTAAAAAAATAATACAACTAAAAAGAGATTAGAGCAAAGAACAAAGAGGAAAAGAACAACAAGAGAACAAGGTTAATATATATATATATATATATATATATATATAAAAGGAGAGTAAAGGTGTCTTAGACATCATTCAGAAAGCAGCTGCAACAGTAATCAGCAAAAAGGAGTGCAAAATAATAGCCAATAAAGTACCAAAAAAAGGAGAGAAACATAAAAAAGAGTTAGGAATTGTCATTTGAAAGGAAATTTACAAGTACAAGAATGGATATTAGAGCATAATAAAGATATGGTCAACCAGCAACTAAAATAAAAGGAGTTCAAGTTTTTAAATTTCTCAAATCATGCACAATATAAGCACATCAATTTAAAGTGATAAGGAGATTACACGTAACAAAGTACAGGGATTGTACTTTAACACCAAAGAAGGTGATAAATCAATAAGAAATATCAAAAGAATAACCTAAGAGGAAGCCTTCACAACATTTATATCAACCAGACAATAGAAAGGGAATTTCAGCTAATGAAGTATATTACAAAAAGGAGACACTAAAATAAGAAATAGGATAGCAATCAAGGTGATTTAAACTATAGTTTGGATATCAAACAAGAGAAAAATCAACCTCAGGCAGCAGTCAAGCAGTAGAGAATTCATAAAAAAAAGGCAACATAAAGCAATCTAAGTAGCAGCCTGTACCTGGGTAAGTTTTCCATGCCAAGTTAATTTAATTATACACATTCATTTGACAAATCACTTGGCTTTATATGTCTTATGTTCATATTACAGAATAACTTAGGGTGCAAACCCAAAATTGCCAAAAACAAATAGCCATATAATTTCATTAAGACAGTTAAAAAAGGCAAGCAAAAAAATTATTAAATATAAAAGAGTTTTGTATAGTAACAAGTAGACTTTTACACTAATACAATCTATTAAAGTAAATAATAGGGGAATTATAAATTAATCTAAAAGTATAGGAATTGTGCTTAATCTAAAATAAAAATTCAAAACAACCATATATTAGTATATGATAATAGGTAAAACATGTGCCACTTATAACTCAAAAAATAAGATAGAAAGGGGGCACATTTTATATTTATGTGTTAGAACCTTACGAACAATTATATTTTTAGTTCAATAACTAGCAAATAATAATCTATAATGTTAATATTTAGGAATAATAAATTGGTAGATTGGTTTTTAAAAACTAAGGAACCAAAGTCATTTAATGAAAAGATAAAATAGAATACAACAATTTTTGACAATTAAAAGAAGAGCAATAAAAAAGTAATCTTACAACAGATATTATACATATATCAATTTACACGAATGCATAATTAGGCATAGCATAATCAAAACAAGCTTTTGAATAAAATGAATGATCAAGTACAAGTATTATATTATATTCTCAAAGTTCAATTCAATATAGGAAAAGTTATTAAAGGACACACATTCTAATGGATTAAACTACATCTACATAGCATGATTTGGTTCAAATAAGAGGAGTAAAAAGTAAACATCATGAAAATTGAATATAGAATAAATCTAAAAAAAAGGCTAAAAACAAAAAAAATATAGAGGAAAAATGGGAAATAAGAATGAAAGCAAAAAATTCAATGTAACAGACTTCAAAAGTTTTTTCTATTCAAAACCAAATACCAGTAGAAATTAGATGGCAAATGTTTCATCTTCCTTGACTTATCAGCGACATGAAAATAAATTAAATGAAGGTATTATAAAAACAATTAGCTCATAATCCATATATAATCCATTCCTAACATTTCATTGCCAACATGCAATCCTCAAATCACCTCAAGAAACAAAAGAAAAGCAAAACAAAAAAAATAAGACTAAATAGAAAAAAACTAAGAATTACAATAGAATTTATCTTCACCGCTACAAACATATATGGTTCAAAATTGATGACCAAAAATCTAAATATTAGTATATAGTTTACACATGCAAATAAGATCCTAGTTATCCTCTACTAATGGTCAGAGCCTCAAAGCATCTCAGGCATAACAAATTTGAAAAAAAATAAAAATGTAAAAGAGGATACGAATCTGAAAATTCAAATATCAAACTCAAATCAATGTATGTATACAACAAAAAATTAACAACACGAAGTCAAGGAACAATACAACACCCACATGCCGATCCTAGATTTCTCCTTTGCCAACACACAGTCCTCACAACATAACAAAAAAAAAAGAATAGAAAGGCATAATAAATAGATCAAGTCACTAAAGGAACTCACCATGTTTAGAATAGATTTCATTTTCTTTTGTTATTTATTTGTCCTTTCCTGACCACATCCCGAAACCAATAATCCCATATTTCCTTCAAAAGAATCCAAAACAAAGAGATCGTATTCCTATAAAACATAAATTGATAGGTTGTAAAAAAGGGCGAAAGAGAATAAATCATTCAAGAAAATAAAGTCACCTAGGAATTTCAACATGCATTTAGTTAATAGGCATAAAATCTTTGAATACGTTTCAATGAGGATCAACAAAAAAATAATAAGCCACCAGAATAACAGAATAACCACTAAAGTTACAAAGAGACTTATTTTTTTTGGTCCTTTTAGATAGTCCGAAGCCTTTGGTCCGTCATCTCATCTAATAAGAATATAGCAAATAAGCTAGCAAATAAAACAAAAGAAAAAAAAATAAACAAAGAAAAGGATTAAAAGGTCACCTACTGTAATCATTCCCCCAACAGCTAGTGAAGAAGGCATTCTTAGGCATTAGCTAGGGTAAAAGTTGTTCTTCCAAATGATGTAAATGCCTAGATTAAAAAAAATTAGATCAAAATAGAAAAATGAGATCAGAATAATTTTTTTTAAAAGACTCAGGAATACCTTTGATCCAAGCATACATGATGTCATAAAAAATATAAAAAGAAAATAAGCCTCAAAAATCTAAATTTTTCTTCGGTAGTCACCATGAAAAATTCTAATATAAGAAGTTTTAAGGGGCTAATTTTATGGGAATGCAATGAGGAATAGAAATAACTTGAGAAGATTTAAAGAAGAAGAAAAGGAAAAAGTGAGGAGGGCTGTCGGTGAGGAAAGATGAAGAAGAAAGAAAGAAAAAGAAAAGAGGGAAGAGAAAAGATGGCTATTGATGGAAAAGAGAGAAGGAGAAGAGAAAGGAAATTCTTATTTTTTTTATAAGGATTCAATAATGCAAAAAGACATGTTTACCATCAAGGCTTATTTAGTAACAATGGTAGAACTATGACCATTTTCGTCCTTTCATAATCATAAATATGTTTTACATAAATTAATTTCTAAATAATTATTTATCCTTATCCATCAATAATATATAAAAATTTAAGATGCTAATTTTAATTTTTTAAACACAACTAATATTTCAATTTTGTTATGATATAATGGATGACTACTTTAGATAGATTCTATCTGTTGTGAGTAGATAAACTCTATCTGTTCTAAATAGATAAAACTCTATCTGTTGTAGATAGGATTCTATCTCTTTAGCATTCTTATCATATTCAAAACTTATCTGATAGGCTTCTCTTTGCCTATAAATACACTCTATTGTATCATTTAGAATACACATTAATGTAGAGAACAATTAGTCTCTATTATGTACTTCTAATCTTTTTTATTTTTTTACTTTAATTACAACACGATTAAGCTTTATGAAGATTATTGAAAGTCGATGGTTTGCTACAACCTGGCTTGATGAAAAGATTTTATTTTAGAAGAATTAAATAGTAAGTAAATCCAAAATTTATAATTTATTTTAGTGAAGTGTTTTTGCTAAAATTTTTAGATTTACTTTTACATATTAACCAAAAAGATATTATAAAAATTTATTAATTTCTAATTAAAAAAATTTTGTGAAGTATTGTAACATATTTTTACTGTAATATTTTATTTATCAATATCGATTTAATATTATGGTCTTTATGCATGGTTATTAAAATAGATAATGTTATTTTTTAAAAAAAATAAAATATTTTTGACGAAAAAAATAAAATATTTTTGACGAATCAGTAATGGATTATCTGTCGCAAATATTTTCACACTTTTTATTTCAATAGGTAACAGATTTATAAGAATGGAATAAAATTTAATAAAAACTAATGGAATTGCAACGAAAATTTTATCGCAAATTTTACATTAGGAGCTTTCATTAATTTCATATGGATTTCTCTATTGCAATATCTATTTTTTTTATTGTGTGCAAGACAAACATAATATAATATCGTATATTGATATTTGCATTTACATATATTTTTGAATTTATTGAATATATTTATTTTATATAAAATAATTTATTATTAATATTTATGATGCGT
>CANXYI010930121.1:0-16428 GCA_948208565.1 Hura crepitans | reverse complement strand
GCATCACCTACCATTTCATACTTCATAAGGTGACCTAAGAATAGCTTTAAATTATTTTATAACACATACATAAAAGGATTCAAATTAGGTTTCATTCCATAACCTAGTAAATCCCTTATAGTTCACTCAGGCTATTTTCTTTTCCACGCCACTTTTACAAGGCATTTTTCATTAGTTTTTCTAGCATGTATTCATACATTCTACATACCACATCCTTCCTCAACTACACACCTACATTAACCTATTCCATAGAAATGTAGTGCTACACCATCCATGCATATTGTAGCTTACCATGCCCATATAAAATTCCCCACACTCCATCACACCATCATGCTTATGTTGTACATTTACCTCTCAGCTAATGCCCACTTATGGCTAAACCTATGGCCTTTCCCATATTCCACTACCCACCTACATATTATGACTTTATTTAGAGCCACCTATGGATCTTCACATGATGTTTCGCATGGAATATGATAAGGTACAACACCTACATGTCACGGCCCAACTTGACAATCCTTTTAACATACCTTTTTTCACCATACATGCCCCTCAAAATCCCATAATTCCATAACACCCATGTTGCCCCTCTTTCTACTCTAAACTTATACATGAACTTACATACCACCCACACCTATACCCATACACACCCATAGCCATATGAGAACTATTCCCATGTCCACCAGTAATTTAACAATAACCCACATAAGTAACAGCTTCTAAAACTTACATCAAAATTTTGCATTTAACACATTTCACAATTAAACATTCCATCACACAACTTTATATAATTCTCAATAAAATTGATTAAGACATGTTTTTATTCCATTGATTCACATACCTTTTTAAGGTTTCAGTAGCCCTTCCTCTTTAGTTTTCTTATGGACTTTTTTTCCTCTTCAAATTTCCACCATTCACCACCTTCACTTAAGATTGGCCTCTTAATTTTCCCTCCCACATTAGCTTAGGAGCCTTAGGCTTTCATGAGTTTTATTTAACACTTTCAATAAGTACATGCCACCCAAAAATTCATGAGCCCCTTTTTGCATTTTTATGGGTGTTCTTAGTGGGGTTTAAGTGATGAATTAATGGAAAATGGGATAGGAATAAGTTCCTTCTTGTTGAAAATGGTGTGGACAACTTATGAAATGAAAATGAAGGAGAAAGGTGATGGGTGGATGGAAATGAGGTGTCACCCTCTCAAGAAATTGGGGTTCACATGCCCAGGACTCATTTAAAAATGCAGGCATGCCTTGGGTCATGCCATATGGCACTCGACCGTCCTCAAAACTCAATTTTTTGAAAAATTAAAGTTAAAACTTTGGGGAATTTTTAAAAATCACTCGAAATTTGAAAATTGTGTTGTTTGTTCCTAAATTTCTCAATTAGGCCTAATTAGATGCTTGTAAAATTTTGTGATAAAATTCCATCGAGAAGTAGGTGAACCAAATTCTCAAGAATATTGATTTTTCGGTAGAATTTTGGGAAATTTTAAAATTTCACCAGGACTCCCAAAAATCATCATGTTTGTTTGAAAAATCCTTAAATAGCCTTATTTAGGGGCACAAAAAATCTCACAGCCAAATTCCTTTAGGAGATAGCCTAGCAAAATTCTTGAAAAATCACAATTTTGCTAAAAATTTCAAAAAATCCCCAAACGACCTCAAAAAATTAAAATTCCTTCTCCATTGTCCTAATTACAATTTTTAACCTTTAACCTTTAAGGTATGATATTTTCATTTTTTTTCCAGGCTCATCCTGAGTCATTCCCAGCCTGACTCAATTTAAGCCTATAGCTCACTAGATTACAACCAAAAACAATTTATTAGTTCTGCTAAATTTTTAATTGGAGTCATTTCCACCCTTTTTGAGCCTCTTAAAGTTTAATGGCCAGTATGCCTCACCTCAAGCCTCATAAAGGTGACCTAGCACTCTGGACACACTTTTCAGACCTTGAGGTACTATTCACAGAGCCTCAACATACAAGCATTACAGTTTTTCCCCTCTTAAGAAATTTTGTCCTCGAAATTGCTTGGTGTAGTTAAATATAGGTATCGACCTTTCATTTGCTCTTCGGGTTCCCATGTAACCCTTAGGTGTCATTCTTTCATTCATTCTATCTACTTAAGGGGGAAATATTACACTACAAGTTAATTTATTTACCACTATAAGGATAGTATCCCTTTTATTTTTAGTCATAGGCAATCTTACTATAAAACCTAGTATGCCCTTTTCTCACTTCCATCTAATATTAATATAAGGGGCATCAATCCATAAGGGATTTGAAACTCAGGTTTTACCTATTAATAGGTTGAGCATCTAGTTATATACTCTACTATAACTCCTTTTTACATTTGCCATTAACATGTGGCTTTGAGTTTGAGTATCTCCTCATATTACCTTAGTGCATAGTATAAAGAGCTTTATATGGCTCCTTCATATCCACAATCTTAAATCATCTATACTAAATATTTACATCCTACCATGGTAATTCAGATATCTACCTTTACTCTATTTAAATCTAACAATCTTCCCCTCTTAAGGCTTAAACAGTAGATTATTTTTTTCTTCTCTCATGATACTCTATCATTACACCACTTATTCACTACTCCTTATACAGCCCTCATAAGTCCTTACTTTATCTTTCCTAGTCCTTTTTTATCTAGCCATTTCTAGTGATATTAATTTCTTTCTTTGCCCACTTATTCTCATTATTTGACTCCTGTCAAGTCCTTTCATAGTTAAACTATTAATATGCCATGCTCAATTATGTGGGATGTATGTAATAATAGAAAAATGTTATGTAATAGATAGGGAAATGATATCAATACCAATATGCAATTCATGTCAAAATGAAATGCTTAGACCCGATAATGGATACAATCAAAGAGGGAAAATAGCCCTCATCTTCAAAGACTTTGACAGTCATTTCTATGACCTCAACATGCTTATATCTCTTTTGCTATACTCTCTTATGCTAATCTCACCAAATATCTCAAATGCCCCTCATTTCACTTCCTAATTATACAACACTAGTATTCTTCACTATCCTTTAAAGTACATGTCTTTTATAGATAGGTTTTCCTTTATTAACCTTGTTTATCTAAGCCCCATATTTATCTCTCTCCTAAGGCCTATAACCCTCTGTTCATCGAGTTCATATAGACTATTGAGGTATCAATGAGCCCAGATGACATCACTAAAACTCATAATGCCTGTGTTAGATTTTGAAAGTAGTTTTAAGGATGTCAGCCTTCTTACTCATCAGTGGGTAGTATCTTACTCTCATATTAGTTGGGAAGAAGTATACTAGCACCTTAAGCTGATCATAGAGATCATAAATTCCCAGCAATGGGTGTTTGGTTTCACAATTACTTTATTCAATCATCTATACTTAATATATAACCATGACAATCTATCTTTTTCCTTTACAAATAATATGGGGCTCCTTAAAGTGATACCCTGAGTCTAACAAACCCTTATCTATCATTTTTTGCAACTACACTTTTAATCTTCCCAATTCTATAGGTGTCATTCCATAGGGAATCATAAGTGTAAGAGAAATATTAGAATACACTTCAGTTCCCAAACTAAATTTTCTTTAGGAAGTAATATTGACAACTTCCTAAAACACATCTAGAATTCCAAACATAATTAGAGTCTATCCAAAATAAGGGGTAGAACTTTTGATGTCCAAAATATGTATTAGATAAACTTCTCACCCTTTATAGATGATTTCTCTTTCCATATCAACTGAGATGAGACTATTCAAAAAGCTTCTCTCACTCATAACTGTCACTTCATGTCCTTTTACAGTCTAGAGGGTTAAATTTCTAGGTTATAATTAACTACCATTTATCATTAATATAACTCATCTATCCCCCGAGTAACATTAAACTTAAAAAAGAATATTTCAATAAGGTTAATAAAAATAATCACATGTAGTTCATTAATTAACAAGGTATATACCTTCAGTGGACAGCCACATTCTAGTCAATAGAATTTCTAACTTACATGTGTAAACTTACCCATTCAGGTTTTCGTCCCCCACTATGTGCTAGTATAACACAAGCATAAAAATGTGAAGATCTCCAATCTATTTTATGCCAAACTAAACATCAATTAAATACAATGTACCAATATAGCCTCTAGAGCATCCTTTTCTTTATAAGCCTCATTAGCTCTTTGTCTGATTAAAGTATGGGCTTCCAATCTTAACCCAGATCTAATCAGGAGGCCATTGTTAAGTGGGTTTCCTATGGTTATCCTCGCACCCCATTCTGTGGTGCTGCTATGGATACTTATGTATGGATACCCTCTGCTAGTCTCTAGGGACACTCTCATCTATAATGGTCTCTAGACCTATAACTAAAACATCCCCCCTTTCTTTCCTACCAACACTAACCCCAATGTCTACTAGTACAAGTGTTATAACTCAAGGGTATCTTTATGATAGCTGCTAATAAATGGATATTGATAGCCCTTCCTATCGCCTTTAGGGCAATTTGTCTTAGAATGGTTTTTAGCCCCACAGAGGAAGCATTCAACTACATTTATCTATCTGTATTTCCCCAATGCCTTTTGGTACAAATGCCACAATTCAGGGAATTATTTCTAGTCACTACTACTATAACCCTAGGGCTAGTGGAAAGGGTCTGTGTGTCTAATGCCCCTATTGTATCTAGGCCTCTCTTAGCCTTTTCCTAGCACTGGGTCTTGAACTAGTCTAGCCTATTATATATTGTCTCTCCCCTTAGGAGAGTTCATTTTTTTCTTGCATTTCTTCTCCCATAACATGGACAGCTGTCACTAATGCTATCATATATCTCAACAATTTCACAATCTATGGTAATAGTACTAATAGTGTCTAACTAAGTTATTGTACTGTGCCTAAAGCGGCGGCTGATGTACAACACCACTCGACTTAGTTGCTTTTTATATAGTACTAAGGGCATAACCTACTACTTCTCTTCTATGTTTGAGTAGGGTCTGTTCGCTCACCCTAATTACTATAGAAGAAACCATCACCTATTAGCCTCATTACAATGTAGCAATTCAAGGAAATCAATCTTAGACACTAACACTCATGTAAGATACCTAGGAACAAGAAACTTATGCTATGATACCACTAAATGTGACACCCCCTACTGGATTCCCAAAGAACTCGATAGGCGATACACTTCCCACTATGTCACCCCTCCTAAAATTACTCCAAGGTTAAACTCCTTAACACTTTTGGACTATTCTAAAACTCTATCAAGCATTGCTTACATTTTTAGACTAGCCTTTAATCAAGTTCATAAATGGTTTGATAGACTTAGAAAACTCATCTACAGATACTTTTTAAGTTCCAAAAAATTAGGTATCTAAATGGCTACCCAATGACATACCAAAATTTTTATCACATGTTAAAAACACTTATATAGCCAAATAATCCATATAACCTTCATCTAGACCCTTTTAACCCCCCCAATCAATCATCAACACACCTCATATAGGTTAAAAACACACGCATAAGACCTCAAGCCCACAGATATCAAAATCATAAGCAATCTTAAATAAACAAAACACCTATTTATTTACATTCTATTTTGCTTAAATTTATAAACTTCAGTAGTTCGTAGTATGTTGGACATATAACCTACAACTTTTACATGAGTGCCTACTATTTACATCAAAAAACATATAAAACTTAGACCCTTATTGTCTCTGCTTCTACATTGCACGTGCAATGAGGCTTGACTGTTACTCCTGCTTACCTATACACCAAAACACTAGTACATTGAGTATAAAACTCAGTGGTGAATTAATATATTAAAAGCATATTTTATGCAAGCACACAAATGCTTTTATACACTAACAACATAAGATTTAAGTGTATAAAAACCAATTAAATATTTTAATACTCATTTCATGTACATGCATTCCATTAACTCGATAATTATAATTATGCCACTATGATAATTTCATTCAATTTATTTCTTTTAGTTTATTTAATCATTCCATTATTCCTATGTGAATTATTTAAATTATTAAATAGGCCTAACTAAGTAGACTATACTTACAGACACTAGACTAAGAGAGAACTAAAAGATGTGTAGTGGCCTATTTTTTGGACCCTGACCACTGCACTAGCCTAATATAGCCTATAAGGATTAGTTCATAAGAACCTCCCAAAGGGTAAAATACTGAGTAACTATACATAGGGATCAGTACATAGACCTCTTAAGGCAACTAATCATGTTAAATAATTCCTTTAAGTCTGCTTAGTAGACTAGTGCAGTGGCCCCACTAGGGACCTTCACCTTTACAATGACATTATCTAATATACAGTCAGAAGTACCAGAAACAAAGAGTGTCTACCCCATAAACTAGTGCAGCGGCTTAATAATGAACCTCGTCTGTTACATCAGCCTAGTCTAATAAATAGACAGTCTAACAGCTGCTAATCCCAAAGTTGACCGGTCAACCCATCCAGTGGGTGTCTAACTAATAGGCTATCTGACTTTCTTTTGCATTCATTTATTTATTGATCATTATTTTATAATATTTAATAATGTTTAATAGTTAGTTACAAATTTATTTCAATAGTTAAAATTTGACCTAGACAGTTACAGGTCTTTTTCGATCCTATCGGACAACAAGTCTATTTTCGAAGCCCTATTTAAGTTCATCATATTGGCATAATTGAGTCCATTTTATTTCCATTAATTAAGGCCCTATTATGTGTAATTTTTGAATCATATTCAAGTTAAGCCCAAAACAGGCCTTTTTATAGGTCAATTTATGAGTTCATGACACTATTATAGGCCCATAGTCATTAATTTCTAAGCATTTTTTCATACCCCTTTTATGCCAAAACAATGGCCATTGTGGGTCAAGTTCATGTTAGTTCATATTTTCACATTAGCCTTAAAAGTGGCCTCAAATTTCTTTTAAATCTAAATGCACAAAAGGTCTAAAATATGGGTACCATTTCATCCCATTATAGCTCACATTTTAGGCTAATTTTTTCATGCCTTTTTCTACCTCATTTACAAGTCATTTTTCATACTTAGTTTGGGCCACTATTTTCCTCCTGCATGGTTTACTAATTAATATATCATACCACTCATATGTGTGGATTATCATACCAATTTCATGATATACCTTTAATGCCTTTTTAACCATATAATTCTCACATATTAATATTAGCCCAGATCATACATATTATGCCTATATCTATATGCAACCTCTTAGCCAAACATGTTTTATAACTAATGATATACATTTTCCATTAGTCTTCACACTTACATAACATATATTATTATTCAATCACAAGACTACATGCAAAAACTTGGGAGCCATACATTACAAGAGTAGTATACATGCCTTTATTTACATGTAACCACACCCTAATATTATTTGAGCACACGTATATACCTTATATTATTGTTATATATACATACATACATATATATATATATATATATATATATATATATATATATATCTATGTGTGTGTGTGTGTACTTTATGTCATGCATCACCTACCATTTCATACTTCACAAGGTGGTTGTAGAATAGGTTTAATTATTTTATAGTATGTGCACAAAATGATTCAAATTATGTTTTATTCCATGACCTAGTAAATCCCTTATAGCTTACTCACACTATTTTCTTTTCCATGCCACTTTTACAAGCATCTTTCTTTGGTTTTGCTAGCATGTATTCATGCATTCTACATACCATGCCCTTCCTTAACTACACACCTACAATAATCTATTCCATGGAAATGTTATACTACACCATCCATGCATATTGTAGCTCACCATGCCTATGTAAAATCCCCTATGCTTTATCACACCATCATACCTATCTTGTACATTTACTTCTCAACCAAAGCCCACTTATGGTGAAACCTATGGCCTTTCTGATATTCCACTACCCATTTACATAATATAACCTCATTCAGAGCCACCCATAGATGGTCACATGATGTTTTACACGGCATATGATAAGGTACAACTTCTACATGTCATGGCCCAACTTGATAATCCTCTTAACATACCTTTTTTCAAAATACATACCCCCCAAAATCCCATAATTCCAGAGCACTCATGTCGCCCCTCTTCCTACTCTACACTTATACATGAACTTACACACCACCCTCACCCATACACACCCACAGCCATATGGGAACTGCTCCCATGTCCACTAGTAATTCAATAATAACCCACGTAAGTATCAGCTACTAAAACTTGCATCAAAATTCTACATTTAACACATTTCACAATTAAAAATTCCATCACACAACTTCATATAATTCTCAATAAAATTGATTAAGACATGATTTTAATCCATTAATTCACCCACCTTTTTAAGGTTTTAGCAACCGTTCCTCCTTAGATTTCTTATGAACTTTTTTTCCTCTTTAAATCTGCACCATCCACCACATTCACTTAAGATCATCCTCCTAATTTTCCCTCCTACATCAGCTTAGGATTCTTAGGCTTTCATGAGTTTTCTTTAACACTTTCAATAAGTACATGCCACCTAAAAATTCATGAGCCCCTTTTTGTATTTTTATGGGTGTGCTTAATGGGGTTTAAGTGATAAATTAATGGAAAATAGGATAGGAATAGGTTCTTTCTTGCTAAAAATGGGGTGGATAGCTTATGGAATGAAAATGAAGGAGAAAGGTGGTGGGTGGGTGGAAATAAGGTGTCACCCTCTCAAACAATTAGGGTCTATATACCCAAAACTCATTTAAAAATATAGGGGTGCCTCAGGTCGCGCCACATGGCACCTAAGCTCCCCCAAAACTAGATTTTTTAGAAAATTAAAGCTGAAATTTTGTGAAGTTTTTAGAAATCACTCAGTTGTCAAAAAAATTATGTTTTTTATTCCTAAAATCCTCAATTAAGCCCAATTAGATGCCCATAAAAGTTTAGGGCATAATTCCATCAAGAAGTAGGTGAACAAAATTCTCAGGAATCTTAATTTTTCGATAGAATTTTGGAAAATTTTAAAATTTCACTCGAACCTCCAAAAATCATTACATTTGTTTTAAAAATCCTCAAGTAGCCTCATTTAGGGGCATGTAAAATCTCACAACCAAATTTATTCAGGAGATAGAATAACAAAATTCTCAAAAAATTACAGTTCTATCGAAAATCCTAAAAAATCCTCAAACAACCTCAAAAAATTAAAATTCCTTCCTCGTTGGCCTAATTACAATTTTTAACCTTTAGGTATGATATTTTCATTTTCATCTAGGCTCATCCTAAGTCATTTCTAGCCTGACTCAATCTGGCCCTATAACCTACTAGATTACGGTCTGAAATAATTTATTAGTTCTGGTAAAATTTTTAATTTGAGTCATTTCCATCCTTTTTTAGCCTCTTAAATTTTAATGGCTAGTATGCCCTGCCTCAGGCCTCGTGAAAGTGACCCAGCATAATTTCTGAGCCTCAAGGTATTATTCACGGAGCCTCGATGTACAAGTATTACAAGCCATGATAAGACTACCCATCATAATCTCTTTACTAGGATACCTACTAGCCTAGTAAATATGCTCCAGGATCGAAGGCATAGGTTGAACTAGACACTTGCTCCATGACCTAAAGACTATAGAGCTCGATTCAATTCACCTTATCGATGTTGTCACTATGCCCCAAGTATGACAAGGTAGAGATATGTGTAGATAGTAGTGTAGTGTCTCGAATGGTAAAGGCCTTGGGCTAGTTAGCCTAATAAAAAGTGCCAGCATAAGTAATGGTGGCCCAGTGATTATTGAGCCATTCAGGGATCTCCATCATGCCATCGGGAGGTAGGCACAGGATCTCCAAGAATCACAATAAGAAAGGTTGATAGTGCATGCCTAGTATACCAAACTAGATGGCAGTCTAATCTATGGGGTGTGCCTAGTGATACTGTAGAGTGCTGAGAAACTGAAGGGTAACCTTAGGATACATAACATGGCATTGAGAATAAAAATCATGCCAGCCCACTTATGCAAGAAGCTTGTCAACCTTAGGGAGCGCCTAACTCTTATAATATACCCATGTAGATGCATTGGCTCCTGATAAATGTCACTGAGGCTAGGCATTGAAATCTTTTTACCTCCTCAACATCAAACCATCCTAGGACTACCATGTGTGTCTGGATTGATTAGTGTCGAGATTGATTAGTGTCAAACACAACTTTATTATTATCGTGAAGGCATATTTTGAAAAAGCAAAAAGTAAAGTAATAGCAAAAAAGAAAGTCTTAAGATGAGATAGTAAATATGAAAAATCAAAAAAAAATGAGAATTTATAGGGCTAATATCAAAATGGCCAGTTTAGACTATCTAAAATGGTAGTTTTAAAGGCCAAATAGCCATTTCCCATAAGAGGGCTTAATGACAAATAGCAATTTTGTCTAAAAAGGTCATTTTACCTAAGAGCAAAATGGTCGTTTTTGGTTTTTGGTCTATAAATGACATTAATGCATGCATAAATTCTCATGCAATTAGGATTTTTTTCTCTTTTTTGCTTTAATAGGTGATGAATTCCTTCAAATGCTTCACAAAATTCTTGACCCTCCTTCTACTTGGGCAAATTCTACTTTTGCTTCTTTTAATGGCTTGAAATTTTTCCAGTGGGTTTAGCTTGATCTTTCAAGCTACAACCTACTTCTAGAACCTACAGCTTCACTTTTTTCTATTCTCTTATTAGGAACTATGCCTTTTAATTAAAGAACTTGTTACAATTCTTAGGGTGTCCTATTCATCTTATACACCAACTTATTATCCCAACTGTGTTCCCTACTACCCGTATAAGGTGGTCGATACACTTGGGATACTTCATTAGCAACTAGATAGGTTCTAAGGAGAGAACTAATTTCTTTGAAATCCCTATTAGCTTATTTAAATAGTTACACAGATATCCCATCCCTACATTCGAGTGTATACTTATTCATTTTCTTTGCTAAATATCTCATTGTTACTTTTGAAGGCCATTTTAGAGACTATTAACTATTCAATGTGATAAACAACATGACTAAAGGCTTAAACCCTTTTCCTTTAATCCTTGCTGAAACTATTATGGTACAAAATGCAATTTAGCTTAGTGAAGCTAGTTTCTTCCGTAGGAGCCTGCTTTTGCTTTAGTTTTTTTTTAGTAGACTACTCTTTAAGGATTTTCACCTTATTCTCTAGTCTACCTTTTACTTAGGAAGCCCTCTCAAGTTTTCATTCCTAATAAACTTTTTAAGGATAAATTGCCCTTCATGGATTTTCACCCTACTCCCAACTTGGTTTTTTCTTAAGAAGCCTTTCCAATTTTTCATTCCTAAAAGCTTTTTTTTAGGTTTGGTTGTTAAAAAAGCTTCACTTGTTGGATGATCCTCACCCTCATATTCTTAATTCTTATAGTCTGATGCATTTACTACATTGTACCATTATGTGCCTCTTTGCAGATGTTGAGTAATAGGCCTTTTGGTTAAGTGCCACAACTGATGATAGTATAAATTTTAAAAGCCCATAAATTCTTTTATAGTATGTGCGATGGAGAGGCTCATAGACTATGTTCCCTTAGTCAGCTTGCATAAAGTTACATTATCTATTCCTAACCATTGTGTAAGGCAATTTGGTGAAACCTAAAGTGTTGTTACCCATCCATTGTCTTTTAGAGGGGGAGACTTGTCTATCACTTTTGTTGCTGGATATTGTGACTTGTAGAAGCAATTACATTTAAAGGTCAACATTCCTCTAAAAGGTGTTTGTAACTTTTAAACTTTTAATGCATACAAAGCATGGGTGACTAGCTCTTCCAGAGGTAGCCGATTCCATTAACTAAAGATGCAAGGTGAAAGCAGTAGTCTTTTTATTAATTTCTAAACTTGTGTACAAAATGATGTAATAACAATATTTCTATTTTCATAGCCTATAAGATGCACAATCAAGCTTAATAAAGTAGACCTATCTACTTACATCATATTGGCATTTTATGATAATCACAACATGACATTATTCCAACAACACATATCCTTATTTAATCAAGGGAAATCTTAATTAGCCATTGAACTCCTATCATCAATCAACCCTCATGGATTTTTTTGATTGACTATTTTCTCTCAGCCCCTAATTTTTGTATAGGATGCCTTTTTTCAATTTTCATCCTATCAAGGCACCACTTTTAGCAAGGTCGCCATTTTTTTGGTTTTTAACCCTCAAGGATATTTTCTCTTCTTTTTCTCTTTTATTTATCTTTAGCCATATAATTGTTTTAATTTGTCCATATTTACAAGCTCCTTGAACTCATTTTTGTCACAATCTATAAGGTTATAATGCCTCTCAATAATAATTACTTAAAAATGAATAGTCCTTCCCAATTTGGTTTGAACTTTCCCCTCTGGTCAGTCAGACCTAGTCTTAATTGCTTAAGACCTAATCCCTTTTCCTTCAACTTGTGATTCTTCACCCTTTTACCAAAAGCTCACTTTTCACGTCCCTTCTTTTTTTAGGCCAGTGAAATCAAAACAATCAAAGACTTAATCCAAACCTCACCTTTTTAGTCTCAAAAGTCGAGAAGGAAATTAGGGGAATCTAAAGTTATCCCTATTCGAGTAGCCTAAAAAGCAGGAGTTGAACACCATAAGGTAGGAGTTACCTCCCAACCGAAGATGAGAAATACCTTGTAGGGCCAAAACCAAAGTGGTTTGAAATTTTACTCTTATTTATACCTCAAGTTAATATGGAATTTCAAATTAAATTTATAATTTTATCTTTTTTCTCGAGCAACTTTTAAAATTAAAATAAAGTATTCAATCACATAAAGCATAATAAAATAGGCATATTTACAAAAGTAATACATGAAATTAAAGGAAAACATACATCAAACCAGGTAATTAATTATTTTAAGAACTTTGGTTTTCACATACTAATTATTTAGAAAATAAGTTTTATTATTGTGACTTTTATTAAAGAAAAATCAAAACCCATTTTATTTCAAAAACACCAATTAATTAAGCATAAAACAATTTGGTTATTATTTTTTTTATAACGTGTAAAAATCATTTTCTACCTATTACAACATTCACAAAAAATACAGGAAAATAATGAGAATAAAATAAGTTACATGAAAATTACCTAAAATACATTTTAATCCAAAAGGAAATAAAAATTACAAGAAAATTACCTAAAATACATTCTAACCAAATAAAAATAAAATTACTTTAAATTGCCTAAAATACAATCTAACTAAATAAAAATAGAATGAAAGGAGAAAATCAAAAAGAACATAAAGGTTAGGCAAAAGCAAAAAAAATAGAAATAAAATGATAAAATAAAAGGTGAAAAATAATAAAGTGTTAACTTCATCGAATGTTTGACAAAGGGGGGAAGATAGATCAATTAAACACCCAAAATATCAAACAACTCGCACAACAACAAAATGCAATATTAGTATAAATAAAAAATGAACAGAATCATAATTAAAAAAATGGGACAAATAATTAAATAAATAAGATAATATAATATTAATAAAGCACAAGTAATAAATTATCACATCTAACTGGTAGATAGATAGAAGGAATGAAACAAAGTCACTGACCTAACTGGTATAAGGATGAAAAAGAAAAAGAAAATAAAATAAAAAAGAAGAAAATTTTGTAATGCGCCGAAAATCCTGGCTTATAAATAGCACTTCATAGGATGAATAGTGTTTTTAGAAACCCAAGTCACACTAATCTTATTGAATAGAAGTATTAGTCATCATATAATTTTGGGCAAATTTTGAAGTCAATCTGAAGTATTAAGATGGTTAAAAAATGAAAGAAAGATTTTTCGACAGTGTCATATGCATAGTGTCATAGGCAAAGCTGAACCATAAAATAATTCAATTTTTCCTCAAAAAATTTAAAGATCGATACGATCTAATACTTAAATATTCCAAATAGTCCATTGGCATTGGAATTGAAATTTTTAGACATTAAGAAGTAATTTTACTAGAATCGGGAACTAATAAAAATATAATTTTTAACTCGATTTTTGAACAGAAATTCCTAGGGGTTAATAAACATTAAGAAGATGATTTTATGGGCTGGTTAGAGTTAGGATTAAGGGTTTTAAGTGGTTGAAATTATTAAAAGAGAGGATAAAAACAATAAAGGCCATTAGATCATAAGGGATCTAATCTTGACCATTTATTATTTTGACTAAAGTCAAAGGTCAAAAATATTATATAAAGAGGTCAAATAGGGACTCATGGCAACCAACTTTTCTTTTTCTTTCCCCCTCTTTGCCGACACTACTCCCACCAAAGTTACCATTTTCACTTCTTCTTCTCCTCTTTCAAGCATCAATCTAACATTTTTAGTTCATCAATCTACCCTTCCACCACTTCTAGAACCCTATTGAAGTGAGAAATCAAGAAATATATAACTAGATTTGGAGATTTTACTTATACATAAATAGTAACTATTTTTCATTCAGGTAAGTTTTTTTAGGTTTTATTATTTTTCCTAGATTCTAAGGGTGCCCAAAAATAAACTTTTATTGCTAGAGTGATTTTTAGAGGTGTATTCAATTTTTAGTGAATTTTATAAATTTTGGCTGCATTATGTGTAGTAGATGTTAAACAAGGGAATAAGAAAGGAAATGAAAAGGCTTAATCTTTCTCTTATGGTATATTTTGATCCATAAGTAAGTGTATTCAATTTAAATTATGTGTTGTAATGATTGGTGGTGGCATTTTGTGTCTATATGCATTATGTAATTAATGAAAAATAATGTGTTTGGTGTTATATTGTTGAATTGGCATTATATTTGATGTGGAAATTATATGTGATTATGATGGTGATAGGATTTAGCATGTTTAATAGCTTGAATGATTATGGCCAAAGCACCCTAAGTGATGAATGTGTATTTTTTTTTTTTGTATAAGCAATGATATGTATCATTATTATGTTAAATTGTGTGCATTAATGCATTTTAAGCGTTATGTGATTTATGTGCTAGAAATTTACAATGATGTATAATGAACTTTTTTATTTTTCTTGTTGTAAAGTGAGTATAGATAGGATCTTGTATGAAAATATGCTTTAGGGTTGATGTATATAGAGGCCGAAATTCATGTTTGAGGTTATATATGCATTGTGTGTGTTAACATGTGGTATGACTAATTAATGGCTTAAGTGAATTATAAATGTTTAAAATGGTATTTTATGTTGGTTGGGTTGTAAGTCATATTATGTCATTATGCTATAATTTCATGTGTATGCTAATTTAAGGCCGAAATGGTCATTTGAATGATGAGAGTGCTTTAAGCACCTATTATGCCTCATAAAGCTATATATGATAAATTTTATGATGAGATGATATTGTGATGCATAATAAGACTCTTTATATATTTATGTCCACGTAAATTGAAAGATCTTTAATTATTATCAAGAGGTCAATAATAATTTAAAAAAATAAGATTAATAAGTTTAATAATGCCATATATAATTAGATAACCTAGATTGGATAGGTTGACTGGTAAACTAAGGAGTCATAACAGCTGCTAGGGTACCTATAGGTACTTAATTTAGCCTTCAAACACTATTGGCCTATGAGAAATATTAGGCCTTCAGGTAATTACATTTTGTCTATGAATAATAATTGGCCTTTGGACAATTGTATATGGCTTGTGTGTAATCATTTATAACCTACAGGTAATATTGGCCATCGAGCAACATTTGGCCTCTGGGCACCATTTGTCCCATTAGCTAATTTGGTTTGTTTTCTCTTGCCATGGGTATAATATTTTAAATAAATTTTGAAGGTAAGATTAGTGAAATAAATGGAATTAAATTATATATGTGTAGAAAAAATATGTATTTTTACTAAAAAGAGAGTGGTTTAGTGTTTGGGAGTCACCACCTAGCCTTTATACCAAGACCTCTGATCTTCTATACCAGAAAGGTTCGAAATTTAGATCTTATTTATGCCTTAAAAATATGCCATCATGTTATATTATAATGTTTATCAATCTCGTATCAGGCAAGCTTGCATTATATTTAAAGCAGTTATGTCACCTTTTACGTATAAAAAGTAAATTACGATATTTAAAGCATACAACAAGTATATTGTACATCAAAAAATTAGGTCATTTATTAGTGGTTGTTTGACTAACAATTACTTATAATTCAATAGGAATTGGTGGTAATTGCCCAACTCCCATTTCTAGGAGTTAGTCCTTATTAAAATACTTTTTTTATGTGACTTTTGATTAGAGAAAAAACTTAAAACCATTTTGTTAGGAAAACACCATTTAATTATATAGAAAATCATTTGATCTGAAGTTAGACATTTGGTGTGTAAAACAAGTTGCTTAACTACCTATTACAACCCAAAATAAGCTAAAAGATATACTATGTACAAAACCAAAGGAAATAAAATAGAACACTTAATTGGTCCTATTT
>CANXYI010929977.1:0-10295 GCA_948208565.1 Hura crepitans | reverse complement strand
TCATAGTGTTTTCCAATCACCATTGCCATTATTCTTACTCTAGCATACCAAGAGATCATTTATCCATATTCGAGCCATTATACATCTAAGCCAAGCAAGCATCTATACTTATCAAAATTAGCAAGCAAATAGAGCTAAATTTTCAAGTTCTTTGAAACATGTCTCCCTAATTCCTTAAGTTCTCACTTAATCAATCCTACCATAGAAGAAATTAATCATAAGATCAATATTCCAGCCATCCAAATTAGTATTCATCATCCTAGGCACCTCAATGCATGAAATAAAGGCTTGAAGTTCATTTACTTATGAGAGAAGTCCCTTGACTCCATAAGAATCCCAAGCTGTCCAACTTCTATAATGGATTCCCTCTCCCTTTGTAGACCTCATATTGCCCTCCAATTGCCACAAACACCTCACACACATAATCACACAAGTGTTAGGTAGGTTTTACTATCAAATGACAGCCAAAAAAACCTAAGGAAAAGAGGAGAATCAAACAAGAACTCACCTAAGGGTCACTTCTCTGGACTTTTTGAACTAGTAAACTTTTATGATTTTTATCTCCCAATTGAGAAGTCATTTCTACATAATTCTTTTTCCCTATGGTTCCTAATAGATAAAATTGAATTTAGTAACTAGAATCACTTATTTTGGTGAAGATATGAGAAAGTTGTAGCCAAATTTCTTCTCCTTTAGCATTGACAAAAGTAAGGAAAAGGAGGAAGAAGACTTTTCTTCATTTTAAGTGGAAATCCACTTGTCAAGTGAGATTTGCCACTTGGTGAGCCTCCTTGGCCACTTGGCATGAGGTGGGTCCCATTTTAAAATGTCAACGGTGGTCCCGAAAATCCCAAAAAATTTGAAAATTCATAATAATTCACTTGGACTTCAAAAAATTATGCCATTTATTTTAAAATTCATATTTTAATCCCCTCTATCTGCTCTTAAATTTTTGTATCGATAAGACTGTTTTTCATACTGCCTCAATTTATATGCCAACAACAAAAATTTTTAGAATTTAAAAATGACATCAGAATCCAAAAATTCTTTCACCAGTGGATCTAGTGGAATTTTTGAGCTTCAGGGTCTGCTATTTTTAGGTCCATCCGAGCACATCCCAGGTGAATCCCAGCCCGAAAAATTTTTGTTGCACAGTTGCATTCCTTACATCTTAAAATGAATTATTGGTTCTGCTAAAATTTTAAATTTTAACTTGTTCATCAACTTAAAGCCCCTTGAAGTTTCATGACTATTGCCACTACCTCAATCTACGTGTAAATGACCCAACAACCTAGGCACACTTCTCGAACTCTGTGGCATAGTTCACAGAGACTCAAATCATGGGAATTATAGAACTTGATTTTTTGCCTTCACCTATTGACATGTTAAGCATCTAGCAACATATTCATCTATGTCACGTTTCATTCCTAGCCACCACTAATGAGGTTTTTGATCTAGGTACATCTTTATGCTTCCTAGATACATGAAATAAGGAGCTTTATGTGCCTCCCTTAAAATTTGTGTTATCAACTCATTTATGTCAAGTACACATAATTTGCCATGATAGTATAGATATCCATCTTCTCCAAATTTAAATTGTATAATGTTCCCCTCTTTAACTTTACTTATGGTCTATAAAAATTGTTCATCTCGAATCTGTACCTCTTTTATTAACTGTTTGAAATCAGGCTTAATTTGCAATTTGGCTAAGATGGTATCCTTCTCTGTATACTCCATTTTGACATTTATTGCTCTTATGGCTACCATAAACTTCCAGCTCAAGGCATCTACAACTACATTTCCCTTTCCCGGGTGACAATCTATCTCATAGTCATAATCCTTTATCAGCTCTAACCAATGTCACTACCTCAAGTTTAACTCTTTTTATGTGAGGAGATATTTTAGACTCTTATGATCAGTATAAATGTAGCATCTTTACTATATAAGTAGTGTCTCTAGATTTTTACTATGAAGATAATGGCAGCTAACTCCATGTCAAGAGTAGGATAATTCTTTTCATATGGCTTCAATTGTCTAGAGGTATAAGCTATCACTTTACCTTCTTATGTTAATACACACCCAGTCCATTATGTCATGTGTCATTGTAAATAACAAAATCCTTCCCATATTCTTATTGAGTGAGGATCGAAGCTTCAGTTAACATTGTATTTAATTTATTGAAGCTCTCTTGACATTTTTCTTCCCATTCAAACTTTACATCCTTCCTTAATAGGATGGTTAATGGAGCTATAATCATCAAGAAACCCTTTACAAATCTTATGTAGTAGATAGCCAATCCTAGGAAACTTCATATTTCAATCACATTCTTAAGAGGTTTCTATTCCAACAAAAATTCAACCTTACTTTGATCCACCTTGATACCTTCTGCTAATATAATGTGGCCTAGAAAGGCTACTTCATCTAGCCAAAACTCACATTTGCTCAAATTTGCATACAATTATTTCTCCCTTAAGGTTTATAACATAATTATCAGATCCTGTGCATGCTTCTCTTGAGTCTTGGTGTATACAAAAATATCATCAATAAGCACTACCACAAACTAATCTAAATTGGTTTTAAAGATCCGATTCATTAAGTCTTTGAAAGTTGCTGGGTAATTATTGAGTCCAAATGGCATCAATAAGAACTTATAATGCTCGTATCTAGTTCTAAAAGTAGTTTTAGGTATATGAGACTCCTTGATCCATAACTGATGGTATCCTAATCTCAAGTCTATTTTAGAGAAGATATCGGCACCTTAAAGTTGATTAAAGAGATCATCAATTCTATGCAATGAGTATTTATTCTTAACTATCAACTTATTCAGTTGTCTATAGTTAATACACAACTAAAGCAACCTATCTTTCTTCTCTACAAAAAGCATAGTTGCTCCCTAAGGGGAAGTGCTTAGTCTGATAATGCCTTTATCCAACAATTCTTATAACTACACCTTTAATTCCTTTAATTCTACAGGTGCCATCCAATAAAAAGTGATTGATACAGGTGATATACTAAGATATACTTTAATCTCAAAATCATGTTCTTACTATGGAGGTAATCCTAGTAACTCTTCGAGGAATACATCAAGAAATTATGTCACCACAAGAATTTGATTAACGATGGGTGTGGAGTTGTTAGTGTCAACTATATGGGCTAAGTGGGCTTTACATCCATTAGGGATAAGTCATTTTGCTATAACAGCTAAAATGATGTTATCTAGGGAATTTCTTTCACCCATAATGTCACCTCATATCTCTTGTCTATTTAGAGGGTAAGCCTCTTATTTTTACAATTAACCATAGCCCGATGTTTTCATAACCAGTCTATAACTATGATGATGTGAAATTCATAGAAGGGAAGTTTAATGAGGTCTGTAGGGAATTGTTGATTTTGGATCACTAGAGGATAGTGTTTATATATCTTATTCACTATCACACTTTGTCTAATTAGGTTACTAACTTGGATATCTATATCTATAAGCTCTAGTTCTAACCCTTTATCTCATGCTTATATGGTGCAAATTTAGGAGTGGGTTGATCCTGGATCTATCAAAGCCACTATTAGTGCATCAAATAAATAAAATGTATTAGTTATAACGTCTAGAGCCTCTGCTTCCTTATGAGCTCTGATGGCATATTGTTTTACTAGAGCTCCTGCTTTTGATATTTTTCCTTGGCTACTATTCGACTGGTTACCTATATTCTATCTCTGCACCCTATTTTATGGTGCTATAGAAGCTTATGTCTAGGTAGCTTCAGCCTGCCTCTGAGGTAGTCTCTCTAGAAGTGGTCTTTGGCCCTATATATAAAATACTCTCCTACTCTAACCTTCCTATACTAACCCCTAATTTCTTCTAGTGCAAGTTTCATAGGTCGAGGGTGCACTTTTAGATATTAATGTTAGGGTATTAGAGGCCTGCTATGGAGGTTAAAGCCTAGATGCAAAAGCTTTACCTGACATCTTTGACTCAGTCTACCTCTAAGTCTACTATATTGATTAGGACTGAGATTCTCTCTATCTCATGCTAGCCCCAAGTGCTAAGCTAGTTTTGCTTGTTATGAATTGCCTTTTTTTTTTAAATAGCTCTTTCTTTTCTTATAGCACTTCCTCCATGTCATAGGCTGCTACCACCAAGGCTGAGAAGTCTCTGATCTTCAAGGTAGCTATCTATATTCATAATTCCATATTGAGCCCTTTCTAAAATCTCTTGCACCTCTTTTCCTCTATAGGAATGAACTCTTTTGCATATCTACTCAGCCTTGCGAAGTCTTTCTCATATTCAGATACGGATCTCCTACCCCACTTTAAGTCTAGAAACTCCTCTCTTATTATCCTTATATGATTTAGGGATATATCTCTTTCAAAATTCTTGCAGAAACCATTCCCAAGTTATGTCATCAATAGTAGCTTCTCTCTTTCTCGTGGTATCCCACTAGTGATAGGCTTCCTCCTAAAGAAGTGAGGTAGCACACTTCAAGCTCTCTTATTCTCTACATTTTAGCTGCTTCAAGATCCTGAGAGTTCTCTTCAGCTAGTATTCTCTTCTAGCAACATCATCTTCTTAGGAACTTAAAAAGTCTATAGCTTCCATCATCTTAACTATCTCTAAATATGTCTTTTATAATATAGTTGAAGGTGGAGAAGGTGATACAGGAGTTGGTAGAGGTGGTGTTCCTATAGATGTATGCCTTAGCAAATCTACAATCTACTATAGAAGTATTGGAGATGCCATAATTTAAGGCTATGGCTATGGTTATGGCTAGTGCTGTGGCTGATGTGTAGCATCACTAGGCTCTAGAGTGGCAGCACTCACTACTGCTCATTGGGTTGTGATAGAAGTGCGGCTTGCTACCTCTTCTCCTTATTCTAGTGCTGTCTTTTCACTCATCTTGAATTACTACACAAAGAACAACCTATCAGCCTTATACAGTGTAGATTTATTAGAAATACAGAATCCTTGACACCAGCACTTATGAATAATAAGCCTAGGAATGCTTAAACCCAATATGATACCACTAAATGTAACACCCCCTGCCTATTCCTAGAGGAACTAGACACGGAGTGCTATTTCCCACTAGTCATCCATCCCTGTATTTCCCCACGCTGCATTCATTTAAATTTTATGACATTATTTATTTTATCTATGTATTTGGGGTGTTTCCTTAAAATTTCTATATGACCCTCTAATACTGACTATATTTTATTGATAAAAATAAATTTCATTCTTATTATCCAATTTACAGAAATTTGGGCATCATAATGGCTACCCGGGTGGAAAATAAAAAATTTTAAACCTACAAAAAAACACTTCTAAACTTGTATTCAGCTCAATCACCTTCTCTCGGATCCTTCTGGTCCCTCAGTATCCATATCATCATAACACAAACTCACAGGGCATCAGACCCATGTCATTCAAAAAAATACGGATATTTATATCATACCATGCAACTAGTAATACATTCAATCATATAAATTACATACATATCCAACATTTACATTAACGAAGCCCAATCCCACTATACACGAGTGTCATACTAATGACTATAAAGTACAAAAATATTACCCTCACAAAAATTAATCTCCTACACTACAAGGTACTTCAGAGGCTAGACTATTACACTATCTATAACCTACGCATTAATAATTCAGTGGTGAATTTAATGGAATAAAAGCATGTCATGCATTCATACCTAAACAATTCAAGTTACGAATCATAATGCAACATACAGAGGTAATTCCATAAAATAATATTAATTTTATTTATTAATCTCATTATTAATTACCAATAACTTGTTACTAAGTTTATTTTCATCATTTATCTATGGTCTATATTATGTGTCATATATTTATTACTATTGTTACCCTTTTTGATTCATTTTTATGTTCAGGCCCATACTAGATAGATGACACTTTAAGACACTAGATAAAGAGGGAAACCAAGGCTGTGCAGTGGCCCACACTTTGGACCTACACTGGATAAAAAAGGAAACTGAGGCTGTGTAGTGGCCCACACTTGAGACCTCAGTAGCTGCACCTACCAATTGAAGTGGCCCACACTCTAGACTTCAGTGGCTGTACCCACCTAGTCTAATAGTAGGGATCAATTTATAGACCACTTAATGCTAGACAAACAAAAACCATATATTAGACTGTGTAGTGGACTACTATTAAGCCTTAACAGCTACACCTGCCTATATAATCTGTAACACCCCCTGCCCATTCCTGAAGGAAATAGGTAAAGTGTGCTACTTCTCGTGAGATCACCCATCCTTGGATTTCTCTAGGGACTTTTCGTTTAACACTTAAACAATTTTGACCTAGCTTTATTCTTTTTATGTTTTTATCTACTTATCCTTTTATTATTTCATATTTTAAACTATTAAAACACCAGTTATGCCTACCAAACATTTGTAGAAAAATCAGGTAGTATAATAGCTACCCAAGTGAAAAACCCAAAATATTCTGGCAAAAAAAAACACATCTAAAACCTTTTTCAACCCAAATCTCCCTTTTGGACCCTTTTGCTCCCCCAGAACATCATCAAACATTAGTACATAGGGTCTTAGACCAATAGACACATAGATATAAAAATGGATTTTATATACATACAAGATTAGGTTTATACAAACATATAATGTTCCTAACTCAGTTAAGTACTTTATACCCTATTACCCATACTACAACTACTATATATGAGTGCGTATCTACAACAAACCTAAAGAGAGACAAAATATACCTAGAGGGCTTAAGAGCAGCTACACTAGTGCTATCTGAAGCTAGTCGAGCTCAAATCTATAGCCTATATATCAAAACACTAACACGCTGAGTATAAACTCAATGGTGGAGTAGACTAAATATAATATGTCACAATATAAGCACACATATGAATTATGAGATACAAGTAATACACTAGCTTAAATGCCATTTTCCATATCCAATTATGCCCAGTTCTTTCATTAAGTCCAAGTCCATTTATTTATTTCACAATCTAGTTCATCATTCTTTAGGCTTAGAATAGATAGACAACACTTTAAGACATTGGATAACGAGAACTATCCCGTGCAGTGGCCTATATTTTAGACCTCTATAGCTACACCTACCTTGCCTGATAGTAGGGATTAGTTTGTAGACCTCCTAATACTAGACTAGTAAATAGTAAGGATCAGTCTATAGACCTCTTAATATATACAAATGGGATAGTAGGGATCAGCCCTATAGGACCTCTTAATACCTCAAACCATCTCCAAACAACACAAGTGGATAGCAGGGATCAATCTTGTGGGACCTCCTAATATCCACAGAAATCTAATGGGTAGCAGGGATCAGTCCAAGTGGACCTCCCAATACCTGAGTGTGTAAGGTTTAGCTTAGAACCTTAGCAGCTGCACCCGCCATATACAACAGATAGTGGCCCCAAGAGGACCAAACTACCTAGTAGCTGCTAACTCTTTAGTTGACCAATCAACCCATCTAATGGGTGTCTAACTGATTGGCCAAATGCCATTAATTAACCCATTTAAGATTGTTACTCTTAATTTTATTACTTTTTAAGTCTATTATATCACTAAGTCTCATACCATGTCATATTTCATGCAAAAGGTCATATTTTACCTATTGTCACAAAGTTACTATTCATGTGGTCAATTTTATGTTTCATACCTTGCATAACACCAACCATATCAACTCTAGATTCCATCATTTCCTCACATATCAATTCATGGAATATATTCCACAAAATAAGGTACATATCTATACAATTTCCTAAGTCATTGCCTTATTATACATAAATATCCAAATAAGTCATTATGTCATAAAAATTCCATGCCATACATGTTTATGCCATTATCCATTTTTATGTATGGTTTACACACCTCATTTATATGTCATTTTTCTACCTAATATACCATATACATATTCATACATGCTATGTCATTCCACACACACCATTCGGTCAAAGCACACACATGTATATACACCTAGATTTATCTCTAATTTATCATGGAAAACCTATTATTCTAAGTCCATTAACATTACCAAAACACTATTTTACCTAAATGTTAAACTTAACACCATGAACATGAACTTCCACACACCAAAATGCATATTTCTATGGCAAATCACATGACATTCTAAATTTAAGTCTATTCCACATACCTAGGGTGTAAAAACACCCTTTTCCCCACCACTTAAAGGCTTGTATCCTTGCTCTCCTTCAATGGTTTCTTTGACACCTAAAGATACACAATTTAACCTTAAAAAAATTCTCAAAAATCCTACTTAACTCTAAATTGAAATCTAAGATATGGCTAATCTTAAGATGCCTTAATCTATCTAAAATAAAAATAAAAAGTGGATTAAAAATAGTTACTCAAGAAATTGACACTATTCACTCAAGTGTGAGATCCCTTATTCTAGGCTTTATTTCTAATTTCTATCATAAGATTGGGCTTCTAAAGAGTATGCAGGCTAAGATTCATATAATTTTTGTGAATTTTAGTAGAGAAAGGAGAGAGAAAATGAAGAAAAAAGAATAAGAGGAGGGAGAAAATGGCGCTGATTTTTAAGGCTTAGAAGGAGGAAGATGACACCTTTACACATGTGGCCCATACAAATGTGTGACCACCTATATAGGGGTAGGTGGGTGGCCCTTATAGCGACACGTGGAAATTTGATAGCTCGTGTTCTCTCTATGCCTTTTTAAGCTTCAGAAATTCATAGAAAATTCTTTAGAACTCTAAAAATACTCATTCTAGTTTTAAAAATCCTCAATTAATGTCACTAAGTCACACGTAAAATTTCAAGTCAAATTTCTACAGTTGACTTTTTGACACTATTCTCCCATTAGAATAAAATATTTAGAAAAATATCAAACGACCTCAAAAAAATTAAAATTCCTTCTCCATCATACTCATTGGAATTTTTGAGATCTAGGGTATGGTATTTTTGGGTCTGTTCGGGCACATCCCGAGGATGTCCTGGCAAAAACTTATTTTATCTCCTCACTCACTAGTTCTCGATCTGAAATGACTTATTAGTTCTGCTAAATTTGTAAATTCATTCATTTTACCTATTTTCATGCCTGTCAAAGTTTTATGACCAATACGCCCTTTTTTGGCCTCATAGTGATGCCTCGCACCGTAAGGAACATCACGTGGGCCCTAAAGGTACTATTCATAGAACTCTGGCTTACGGGCATTACAATCCTTCCCCTCTTAAGAAATTTTATCCTTGAAATTACCTGTGGTAAAGAGTTAAGGATACTGCATCTAAATCTATTCTTCGCTTTCCCACGTGACCTCTATTGCATTTTGGTGCCTTCATAACACTTCCACTAAAGGAATAGACTTGTTCTTCAGCTGCTTCACTTCTTTTGCCAAAATCTTTAATGGTTCCTCTTTATATGTTAAATTTGGCTAGACTTGTATCTCTTCCACAACTATCATATGCACCGAATTTGATCGGTATCGCCTCAACATTGATACATGAAAGACATCATGTATCTGTTGCAGCTTAGGTGGCAATGTAAGCTTATACGCTAAGGGTCCCACTCTTTTTATGATCTCATAGGGTCTAATAAATCTAGGGCTAAGTTTTCCTTTCTTGCCAAATCTGAGCATCTTCTTCTAAGGTGACACTTTCAAAAACACTCAATCACCAACCTCATACTCAATGTCTTGGCTTTTCAAATAAGCATAGGACTTTTGTCGATTTTAGGCAGCTTTCAATCTTTCCTTTATAATCTTAACTTTTTCCTTAGCATCTCTGATTAAATCAAATCTAACAACCTTGCTTTCTCCCACTTCACTCTAACAGAGAGGAGTTCTATACCTTTTACCATACAAAGCTTCAAATGGTGCCATCCCTAAGCTGGCCTGGTGGCTGTTGTTATATGCAAACTCAACTAATGACAAATACTGATCCATTATGGCTACTAGCACTCTATGTAACTGCACAATCTTATCAATGTAGAATCTAGCAAGCTCCTCCAAAGAATAATCCATTTGCATTGGTATGATGTAGGCTATCTTTGTTAGCCTGTCTATGATTACCCATATTTCATCACACCTATTTCTAGTCAGTGGCAATCCTATCACAAAGTCTATGGCGTTCTTCTCCCATTTCTATTCTATAATTGTTATCGGATGTAACAATCTAGAAGGAACTTGGTGTTTTGCCTTTACCTACTAACATGTTAAACATCGAGCCATATATTCAACTACCTCTCACTTTATTCTGGGTCACCAATAATAAGACTTCAACCTTAGGTACATCTTCATAATTCCTGGGTGTATAGA
>CANXYI010929849.1:0-10662 GCA_948208565.1 Hura crepitans | reverse complement strand
TTACTTTGAGAGTGCCTTATAATTAATATTAGTTAAATCTTTTATTATGAGGTTTATCATTTCTAAAATTACATCTCACTTTTATAAATTATGTTCCATATTCCTTTTAATGGCATTTTAACGCATAACCCCATTTTTACTCAATTTGGTGAAGTGTTAGGTGGATAATCACCAACTCTAAGCCTCATATCTTAAGATATATAAAACTACGAACCAATTAGTTGTTATAACCCATGATTGGGAAAACCCTTTGGAAGGGACCCCATTAGATGATAATAACCTTGAGAATGTACTATACCATAACCTCATGTAGTTGGCTTGGCTATAATTAGCCTTAGGATAACGTAATAAATTGCATTTTGTATGTGACATGAATTTCAATCTTTCTTGAGACAATGTTAAACACATTGAGCCTTTTATAACTGGGGTGGGCTAAACTAATTTTTTTTTTGAAATGATTAGAATTTATCCAACAACAGTTCTCAAAATTTTATGTATGCTTATAATAAAAAGTGTTATGATGTTCATTCATGTTCTCGCATTCCCCGTTAATGCTAGAATAAAGCACACTTACAGTTGGCTAACCATATGTAAAAAGAAATAAGGTTGGAAGGGAATTGTATGTGTTCATCTATGCTACATATTATTTATACATACATCACAAATAATCTCCTATCATGTATCATACTAACGTTTTATGGATGATATCCATTAAAGACTAGTTATTAGGTAAAATCAATTGAAATCTCATAATCCCTTTAGTTCACCATTAAAAGATCACGTAAATCCCATCAATACCATGGTTGATGAACGAGATGCCCCTATTTTTAAAAAAGAAGTAATGGAAGTCCTGGACCATCTTAGTGAAGAGATCAAGGCTACAATAAATTCTAAGGACTTACCAATAGCTATTTAACCCATGGTCGAAGGCTTACAAGATGCTTCCCTTACTTATCGCTAGTTTAAAATAGCTCTTACAGCTTTCAAACAAAAGATGTTAAATGTTCTAATTAATATTGTGGCAAACACTGCATCTAGCTCAATCCAAAATTCCCAACCTTCACGGCACTATGAGATGAAAATAGACATTTAAGTGAAAAGAGGTCACACTTTAGCAACACAAAAGATAGATCTTTTGAAACTCATATGGTTGAGGACAAGTGCTTATCGCAATTAGAAAAGCCCTTGCATAGCATTTCAAGAAACTAATGTTAGAAGGAAAACTGGTGCCTCTCTAATCCAAAACTACAAAGGCTTTGTGAAAGTTGGCTATTGTCATGATCTCTTTTCTTAATACCACTAACACATCAATCATCACACGGATAAATGTCAAACCTTTATGGCCGCCATTTAAGATCTCTCCAACCTAGATTCGAAAAAGATTGACCACCACCTTAAGCTGCATGACAACCTTTATATTATGTTTTTTTAAAATATTTTATACTTATGAACAAATTTGAAACCTCATTTTATCCTTCAATGAAATACTCTAAATTTTATTTATTAATATGATACCTTTCCATGTGATAGCATGCATATTGATAACCATGGTATATGTGATATTAATTCAATTATGACTAGTTTGTTTAATCTCAGCACATGTAAGCATTTTGGATTGCATTTACTATGGCTCCTAATTAGAGAGAGAGTGATAAAACAATAATAATAAAATGATAACATGATTTTATCCATATCCAACTACTGAAACGAGAGAACTTCTAAAGATACAACCAAGATGGGTATAAAAAACTGAAAGAAAAGTAACTAGCAAACAACCCAAGCCCATTGGGTTTATTTCTCATTTCAATTGATATTCTCCTAAGGCTAAGCCTGAGAAAACAAAAGAATCTAGCATTATAAATATATCTCTTCTTGAAGAACACAATTACCTAATGTGATACTTAACTCATGACCTTCCATTCTCATCACCCATAAAACTTTGTTCTTATCCCTGTAGCTTAAACCTAATGAATCCTACCTTTAGGTAGTTATTAAAAATCCTAAAACATTGAAACTAGAACCAAAATCTATGTATCAAAACCCCAATTAAACCTTATAACTAAATAAACCTTGGGTTAAGCTCGAAATTAACCTTATAGGCATGGATCAAAGATCTAAAAAGTATTCTACCATCTTCTTGGCTAAGTTCTCAATACAAACAATTAGAATTTTCAATAAAAGAATTTGGTGAGGTAGTGCTAGCTAGGCTTTTAAAAATTTCCTTTCCCATTAACATAGAGCTTGATATTAATCCAACTCTTACAAAAATGCCCCAAATAATTATCTGAAGCACTAATAATCAAAAGGTGACAAAAAAAAACCCTTAATAAATGGGGCTTTCTCTCATATGTGAAAACCTTGTTATATAAAAAGGGCTTGGATCTTCAAATAATCTTTTTTACCAAATTTGCCACCAAAATAAAGCAAACCAAAAGCCAACATAAAAAATTTGATAGGAAAAAAAATTGGCACTACCACGTGGAAATGGAAACATTTAAGGCAAAGCTTGACCTAAAGATTACCCAAGTAAAAATCTCATACCTAGTTATGGCATCCCTACCTTTCGTTAAGGTTGCGCTATTTAGAAGAAAATTCGATGTAGAAAAGATTTTAGTAATATCATGAGTGGACCAGGAAGGCTCCTAAAAAAAGTTATAGAGAATGAAAAATAAAATAATAAAAATGATGAAGAATATGATAATCCTCACTAGGTTAAAGACTCTTCAAAATGGCCTAGGCAAAAGTTAAAGGAATAGAGAGAAAATATTCAACCATAAAAACCTTTGTGGATGGTTGATATTAGGAGCTTAGTTTGATAGAGTTTAAAATGTTCAAAAATGCTAAAATTAAAATAATTTAGTTTGATTGGATTGAATGTCTTTGCAATAATTATCTTCATGCACACATGTTGTCGAATCACATCATGCAAAATAAGAGAAATAATTTTCTTAAATAAAACCTTCTTTGAAACTACCACCAAAAATGATACCCCCTATTACTTCTTTACCTACTCAAACATGCCACTAAGCCTCATCAACTAAAACCAACCTATAATAAGCTCAAAGCTAGAAGAAAATAAGTACCATCCTTTAATAACCTACTCTCAAATTGATGACAACATGGCTGATCATCAGTAAGAATGAGTAAAGTTTGCACAAGTGTAATCATTTAAAGATAAGGCATTAAATCTCTACTCTGGCAAGTAACCCATCTCTCAAAAAGAGAAGAAAAAAAAAGATTTTGTTAGTTTGATCCTTTAAGATCTTTTAAGCAAAAGTTAGGCTACCATTAGTGTGAAAACCTCCCTTGAGAGGCATACTAGGCAAAAGTTAAGGCATAACGCACTAGGGGGAAAACCTTTGCTCCTTCTAGGTAAAAGTTAAGGCAAAAAAAGAGACAAAGAAAAGAGAAAAAAAAAGAGAAAGAGGATAAAATAATACTTGACAATTCATAAGGAAGTGGGGCTATTACTAATTAATGAAGAAGTATCCGAATCAATTCTCAGTAGCTATAGTAAAGCCTTCCAAAACAACTTTTTGTTTACCTATAATAAAAATAGACATAAACCCTAAGAAAATAACCAAACCCAATTCTCCTAAGTTCTTTGAAGACACTCGCTATAGATATTAGGTTCTGGGGTCTCAAGTTCGAATTGCCTAATGATAAAAACAAAATAAGAAATCTCAATAGGAGAATTCTAGCATCTGGCTTATAATCCTTTTTTTTTTTTGCCAAAAGGCCATTTTCAACATGAAATGTTGAGTTTTAGGGGGTTTCAGGCTTCAAAAAGGTGTTTTGATAATAATAATAATAAAAAGAGTTTTTGGAAGTTTTCAACAAAATAAGGTTGTTTTGGCTAGAGCCAAAATAACAATTTTCTTTGCCAAAATAGCCATTTTAGTTTGCAAAATGATCGTTGTAAGGCTTACAAAACGTCTATTTCACAAAGAAAAATGACTATTTTAAAGTTTCCAATCATTTTGCCCCTGACATTGTATCTATAAAAGCTGACAGTGACAATAAAAAAAGGGACCAATTCTTACCTCAAAAAACATCCAAACAATAAAAAAATATTTAGACACTTTTTGAAATTTTTTTTGTGATTTTTGGAAATTATTTTTTATGAAAACAATAATAAGAGGAACAAAAAGGCTCTCTAAGGCAATTATATTTAGTGACTTCTATCATTCTTTTTATTTTTTATCTCTTCTATTTTGTTGGTCTTCTTATCTGGTAGTTTTTATTGCTTGTTTTGTTTTTGCTACTATCCATTTTGTGTTTTATTTTTGTTAGTGAAGGGGAGATCCGTTTGGTCAGTTTGATGTCTATCTTTCCAGTATATTCATTCTTTTAAGTTGATTATTTCCTTCCTTTTTGTGATGTGATTTTTTGTTTCTTTTATTTCTTTTGGTTAGAATGTAATTTAGGGAATTACCATGTAATTTTTATTTTTATTTTTCCTTCAATTTATTTCCCTATACATTCCATGAATGTTGTAATTGGTAAAAAAAAGGTTATTGGATGTTATAAAAAATAATCTAAAATCATTTTCTATAGAGTTAATTGGAATTTTATAATAAAATGGATTTTTATTTTTCTTTAATAAAAGACATAATAATAAAATCTATTTTCACAAATTGGCATGCGAGAATCAAAGTTCTCAAAATAATCAATTACCCGATTTGATGTATGTCTTATTCTAGTTTTATGCATTTCCTTTGCCTTTGTAAATATGCTCATTATCTTTATTCTTAACATGATTGGGTATTTATTTTAAAATTTTAAAATCTATTTTAAGAGAAAGATAAAATTATGAATTCAATCTAAAATTTCATATCAACTTGAGGTATAAATAAAAGTAAGGTTCCGAACCACTCTCTGATTTTAGCCTTACAAGGTATTTTCTAATTTCGGTTAGGTAAAGACTCATACCTTGTGGTGCCTAACTCACACTCCCCTATTCAATCAATTGGAAATGGTATGAGATTCCTTGAATCTACTTCTTGTCTTTTAGGATTCAAGGAGTGAGAATCGGGTTAAGTCTTTTGCAATTTCCAATCGATTGGAGTCGAGAGAGGAGGGACACGAATAGTGATAACTTTATTAGGGACACCATGAGACCATGCTCTTAAAATACCTCAAATTAATACAAAATTAGTGTTTTAAATTTATAATATTATCTTTTTTTGAAATTGCATTACATGCTAGAGCCTTAGAATAAGCTAGGCATCATTTTTTACTCCTAATGCCATTTCAAAGAAAAAAAAAACCAATTTTCACTCAATTTGGGGGAATATTAGAGGTGTTATCAAATCCAAGCCTCATACCTAAAAGATATACCAAATGGTGAACCAATTAATTAAATGCTCATGACAAGATAAACCTATTATGGAGGGACCACACTTAGGTGACCATAACCTGTGCAACCTAAACATAAACCCATTTAATGATTGATAGTAACTTCCCTTAGGTCTCCCTATAAATTTGCATTATGTGTTATATGGGCCTACACATGTGAAGTATGAATTAATCATCTCGAAATGTTGTTGAACCTATTAGACCTTTTTTAACTTGAATAGGCTAAACATTGCATTTTGGTTTGATTGAACATATCTAACACATATGAGCTAAACATTTTGCATGCATTCTTTTAAATATAAGTGTCATAATGTTCGACTTTTAGATTTTCATTATTCAAATCTATTGAGACCCCCAATATCCCATAGATAAACCCTTCTAGGAAAAATGATATAGACCCCATATGGGGCGGGCAATAAGGTTGGAAGATTTTTGCATGTGTTTGGCTTCATATTCACTAACGTGTATTTTCTTATTTTCGTGTATATATACATAACATTGTAAACCCATTTCATTACAAATTATTCTCCCTCATGTATAGTTATATTGTATGCACACACATATATATAATGAACATCATAGGCTCTATTAACTTCTTGTCTATATATAACATGTACTTTTATACTTAGAATCATACATTATGTTAGGAATACCATGTAACATATATCAACATGAGTCATACATTATAAGATCATCATAGGTTCACCTATTCATTGATCAAGTATACATGGTATTTTAGACATAGATACATCTTACATTGACATGCATCATGCATTACACATCATCTTGTATACATAACATGCACCATACTAGTATATGTATAACAGCATCTTATATCATCTTACCTAGGTTTAAGCATGCATCATTTATCATAATAGACTCTGATAAGTTCATCCTTACCATAATCATGCACACACTTGGCATCTAATATCATCTTATAATAGGTACATTACACACCCATCATGCATCATACTTAGCCAACATCACACCACATTTATAATTCACCCCTTGCATCATCATGTAACAATAGGCATTTTATAATAGATCATGAATCACATTACACTCATATCTAGTGAACCATGCATATGTGTCAAATCATAATGTCATCTGGGCATATCATACATCATATATCATAATAATTCTTTGTGTTAAGCATACATAAACATGTTCAATTAGAGTTATCGTCATCAACTAGGCATAGGTGGCATCTATCATTAAGATTATTCTAGATATCTATAATACATCATACTAGCCTTTCATGCTTATCATTAAAAATAGTTTACACCCTAAGGATCCTTAGGCATCACCCTTAAAACATTCTCCTACATTTATATCTAAGAAAATATCACTAAGGTCATTCATGTACATACATACACATCATTCATATGCATACATCAGCATGTCATCATAGACATGCTTTATCCTTTATCTATGTAGTATTATACACATGCATAACATGTATCATGTAGTGTTAAATGCATACTATTCTTAAAAGCCTCTTCATCGATTAAGCATTCACAAACACATGTGCAACACACATTCATGCATCTTATTGCTTGGATCATACACCATGAAACATATAAGGTAGAAATAGAAATCATGTATAATATTAACCATTTGTGTGCATATATATTGTAGATCATCCTTTTCTCGAACTCACCAAAGAAAAGACTCAGCCTCAATAGCCAAAGAAACCCTACTTCTAAAAATAGCATTGAATGCAAGAACTTACATAGCATCAAAGAAATTGTCAAGGAAATTGTGGCCTTAGAAATGGAAGGAATTTAAGCCATAATTAGAGAAGAGCTCACAAAAGCAAGAACTAATGTAAGCTCAAGCATAAGGAATGACCACCCTACAATACTCCTCACGAATTTGACAAAAGGCCTTTGTCAATAGTATCCAAGGAATTAAAAAGGAAAACCTACTTCATCTATTAACACCCAAGCATCAAACCAAACCATTTTGATCAAATCATCGCCATGACCTATATTATACCTATCACTAGAGAATTGGTCACCTCATCGATGAGTGGAAAGACCTCTACCAGGCTATCCAAATTCTCATGGATACAAATATAAAACATAATTTCAAAAATGGCCCAAACTCAATATTATGAAGTTCTATCAAGCAAGCTTCTCCTCCTCCAATGGTTTTCAACCGGACAATGCTTGATATCCTATGAGAAATCTAAAACCTTGTAAATTAAGGGCCTCGGTGCAACTAAGAGGATTTGGCAGTGAGGGCTGAAATATTTCTCTCATTTTTGCGTTCTTTATGTTTTGTAATGATAGTTTACATTTGATAATAGGCATATTTCTCATCATTACATCCATTTTGCATAGTATGATACCCTTGAAAGTAAGTTGAGAGATAAAAAAAAGAAAAAAGGAAAAAAAGAAAAAGAAAGAAATAAATAAAATAATTCAGCTCAATCCATACACATTATGGCAAGCAATTCAAGATTCTTCAATAAGTGGCACAGAATTTTCAAGACATGACAATTTGATATTTCCTAGTAAGGCATGAGAAATATCCTTAAAAGTGAGGAAAGAATATAAAATAAAAAAAAAAGAAGGGAAGAGAAAAGGAATGAGAGGCAACTAATTCAATTCAAAGGGATGAAAATCCAAAAATATTCCTAAAAACTCCGCATTTTTTCTAATAAGAAAGAACACCCTAATCTCCGAGTGTTTTATCTTTTTAAAGCCTAAAAAAAAAAAGCTAATTGCACTTCTTCCTCAATTTCCTTTTTTCATTCAAAAAATTCGTGAACCCAAGAAAAAAAGGAAAGAAAGAGAAAAGAGTTTAAACATAAAAATCCATCATGTTTTTTCATGCCATGGTTACCCTTATTCAAAAATGTGATAAATCCCGCTAGGCTAATTAATCAAGAGTATGAGCCTAGGCAAAAGTTAGGAAATTTTGAGAGAATATTTAGTCAAAAAATCTTTAGATAGGCTAATAACAGGGATATTATCAATGCACTACTTGGAAGGGTCAAGAGGGATGTCATTTTACACACAATTGAAGCATAAAGATTTAAGAAATGGGAGGCTTATGGCTGGCCCTATAAAAGCTACCAATTGATTTAAGATAGCTCTAAAGCTTTATAAGATCTTTGCAATATGCACTTCAAGTTTTATTGAGATGTGACATGAACTTCAAACCATATCAAGCCTTGACATGAACTTCAGGCATGACAAGAAAGACTTCAAGATTAAGTTTTCTAGAGTTTAAGCCATGACATTTAAGAATTGCAAGATCAAACTCAGTCTATTTAGGAAAACACAATGAGTTCCAATCATAAGGTTGTTAGCAAGCTGTTAAAAAATATTAAAAAAAAGAGCCCACTAGGTTAAAAACCTACAAACGGCAACCTAGGTAAAAATTATAGCATGCCATATGTAGACACTAGGTTTTTAGATGCTCTCATGTTTGCATTTACTAATGATGAAGAAAGGACAAAGGTTTTAATAAATAGGAATCTTGATGTCTAGTTTGAAGTTCTCTTCATAAAAATTTTGAGACAATGGTTAGCTTTTGGATATAAGCTCTTACTTGGCCCAACAAGCTCACGATGTAACCTAAATTATAAAGTCATAAGCCTAACCAAACCCCAATAAGGGTGTGAGGGGTGAAGCCCCCCATGGTATGGAGTCACTAATAAAGAAAATGGCCTTAAAAAATACTAAAAAATCATTTCTAAAGCTCTTCTCTCTTTTTTTGCTCTTTGGGACAAAACAACGTTGTTTTGTCCCAAAATAGCCATTTTAGATTTCATGAAAATGCCATTTTAAAGGTTGAAAATGGTTATTTCAACTTTGCTAAAATAGCCATTTTGGCCTCTGTATGACGACATTTTCGATGTGGCAAAATCCTATTCAGATTCCAAAATAAGCTATATGAAATGATTGTTTTATTAGCAAAATGGCTTAAAATGATTGTTTTGCTTCTTGAATTTTGTGTATAAATATAGAGACCCTTATTGGTCTCAAGGGTCAACTTTTTTTAGTAAGTGCACGCTCACAGACATGAAAATCACTTTTTAAACATAGTTTTTGTTAATTCAAAGTGATTTTGTAAAATTGATTTTTTCGCTTTCTCCCAAGTTAACTGAAGATTAATTTTAAAAGTAATCATTCACAGTAAGTCGACTAATCCTTTCTTTTCTTCTTTTATTTCTTCTTTTATTTTTCAACCACTGGTCAATCAGGTGTAGTCCTTTTTATTTATTTGTTTATTTCCCATTTATTAGTTAAATGTGGTAATTATATTTTATTTTATTTATTTATTGCCTATCTATCAGTTAGGTGTGGTACTCTTATTTTTTTTTATCCATTTACCAGTTAAATGTGATTATTTAATTCACATATTACTTCTTATTTATTTAATTACTTGTTTTATATTATTATTTTATTCTTTTAACAATTTTGATTCCATTATTTTTATTTATACTAATATTGTGTTTTTATTGTGGATGCGAGTTAATTGAGATCCTTTGAGGTTTTATCTAATCTATCTTTTTTTCTTATTATCAAATAACTCGGGGAAGTTAACCTTTTATTACTCCTCTCATTAAATTATTTTTATTTTTGTTATTTTAGTTCTATTTATTTATTTTCTTACTTATTTCCTTTTATGTTTATTGTTTCCTCATTATTTTTGGTTAGACTATACTTTAGATGATTGCGATATATTTTTATTTTTATTTAGTTAAAATGTATTTTAGGTAATTTCCTTGTAAATTTTATCTTTTTGGGTTATAATATAATTTAGGTAATTGCCACGTAATATATTTTTATGCATTTTATTTTTTTATATTTCCCTATATTTTTCATGAATATTGTAATAGGTAGAAAAAGATTTTTAGGTGTTATGAAAAATAAACAAATTGATTTCTATTAAGTGGTGTTTTCTAATAAAATGGGTTTTGATTTTTCTTTAATAAAAGCCATAACAATGATAAAATCTATTTTCATAAAATGGCATGTGAGAACCAAAGTTCTCAAAGACAATCAATTACTTGGTTTGATATATGTTTTTCTTTAAGCACATGTATTTCTTTTGTAGCTGTAAATATGCTTTCTTATTATGTTTCTCTATGTTTGAATGCTATATTTTAATCTCAAAACCTATTTAAGGAAAAAGATAAAATTATGAATTTAATCTAAAATTCTATATTAACTTGAGGTATAAATAAGAGTAAGGTTATGAACCGCTCTTGTTTTAGCCCTACAAAGTATTTCCAAACTTTAGTTGGGTTGTGACTCCCACCTTGTGGTGTTTAACTTGCTCTTTCTA
>CANXYI010929766.1:0-10209 GCA_948208565.1 Hura crepitans | reverse complement strand
AACTATACTAGAATATAGAGCCTCGGGCTCGCATCAACATCAATATCACACCTATATATTCATTCACCAAGGAACATGTATAGAAATATTTAATTTACATCAGCAAGTCAAAATCAGTTAATTACATACATTTTCCTACCCATTTCCCACCTAAGTACATGGATATCTAAATGTACATCAATACATCCAAAGTCTTCATCTACATCCTCTAAACTACTATCGTCATGCTTTTATGAGGTAGGTCCCACTGTTGTGTACCTACGCACCAAAATCAGTACGCTAAGTATACAAGATACTTAGTGGTGAATTTAAAGCAATTTAATCGTGTTGTAACCTTATTCTTACTTAAGTAGTTAAAAATGTAATTTTTAATTCATTAAATAATTTAAATGCTCACTAGGGTGCCAAATTACTAAAACACCCCTAAGGTATTTATCTAGTCTAGAAATAACATTTTTGACTTAAATAAACCATTTAAATTGAGGACTATTACTTAATACATGCAAATTGGAAGAATTACTTAGTCTGTCTTAAAAGGGGAAAATTACCAAAATACCCTTGTACTGTATTTTTATTACTTCTCCTCAATGAGTTATTCACATCTACTTAACTTTATCTCTCTAAGTTATTTATATGCCCTGAGGTAGTCTTCTTGCCTTATATGTATATATATTTACTTAAGTTACTTATTTAAATTGATCTAGCACATCTATGCAAAATGTCTAAAATGCCCTTTAACTGGCATCTTATCAAAGCTGAGGAAACACTATTCCATTATACTTAATCTTTCTGTTCATAATTAGTCTGATTATTTATTTGATTGAATTCTCTATCCCGACTAAGAAGATAACACTTTAAAAAACTAGATTTAAGGGGATAATAAATAGTGTAGTGGTCCTCATTCTAGACCTATGCCACTGCACCGGCATGTGTGCCATAATAGAGATCAGCCACAGCCTCACCAGACATAATAAAAATAACTATGTAGCATAATAGGGACCAGCCCGTGAGCCTCCCTAACCACAAATAACTATCAAAAACTAGGTGACATAATAGAGATCAGTCTGTAGACTTCTCTAGCCACTAATGAATATCTAAAATGATTGGGTGACATAATAGAGATTAGTCCGTAGACCTTTCCAGTCACCAAAGACTAGCAGCTATAAAACCCTAAGTTAATCGATCAACCCATCTAGTGGGTGTCTAACCAATGGGCTAAGTAGCTCAATTGAACTTGATTTATTAGCCAAAATTATTCTTATAATATTTGAGTGTCAAAAATAGATAGATAAAAATTTTATCTTATACTTTAAAATTTTATTCAGACTAGTATGGCCACATTTTGGCTTTACCGGGTAAAATTCAGAAATGATTTTTGGGTCTGTTATGATCAAAATAGAAAGTGTCTTATGGTGTGATTTATCATGGCATTTCCACTTTAAAACTTAATACTTTCTGGTCCAGTGACATTTTTGGTTTAAGTAGAGGTCAACTGGACAGTTATAGGTCATTTCGACCACTTTTGGAAATCAGTTTTCTAGGACTATTTTAAGTTCGATTTCATATCAATTTTCACTATTCCCTTAAACATTTTATAGGGCACTAGGCCAATTATAATTGAGCCAAGTCTAAAACCAAAGTCTAGGCAATTAAGCCAGCTAAAAATGGGTCAATTCTATGGCTAAAATCTAGGAAATAAAGCCAATGTCCCTAGGCCAAATCAATAGCTAAAATATATATCAATTCTAGCCCCTTAGAGGCACAACTAAGGTTCATTTATTAATCTATTTGAACTCCCTTTTAAGTCATTATCTTAAGTCTTAACTACATTATTTGGTTTAAGTCTCTCTAGCCAAGTTAAGGTACATTTCAAGTGCTTATTGTTATGTTAATATATCATAGGCATCATTTAAAATTCATACTCATTATTAGCCAAATTCATAACCAACATTGGACATACACTAAACATATTTATAAGATAGCTTCTAAACTATATCACTAATACATACCTTAAGATATTAAGGAAAAAATGTACTCAATTTCCATTACTCTTTTACTTGGCATTAAAATTCAACCATAACACATTCCATGCCATAATAATACTTAAATTCAAACAAATTACCATAGGTTACTTACCACCATTATGTAATACACTAAGAAAAATGCTCTCGGGTACTAACTTCCAATGCAAATTTTACTATCATTTCACAACTGAAATGGCCATAAACTTCCCTCTAACATGTCATACAATACCAAAATTATATCCTAGCCTATGTATAACTAACACATGTAATTATATCCACCAAAAACATTAAGGAAATAAAGCAAATTTTGACAATCTCCTCAAAACATACTTCCTAACATTTTAGGTGTTCACTTGTTCATCACTACCAAAGAAGAATTCATTCATTAATTAAATATTCTAGCACCATATCACAAAGTTTAATAACCTAGTCACCTAAACCCGATGAAGAAAGGGTTGTAAATTAATTTACATGACACTTTAAAGGTGTTAATCCCATCCATAAGCAAGCTGCTAGCCCCATTCCAGCTTCTATGGTACTTTGGTTCTCCCTTTATGAGCCACCATTTGCCATATAATGGCCACCAATGAATCATACACACACACAAAAACACATGTCTTAGCTATGATTTAGCATTCATAATCACTGAAAAAGTCTAAGAAATAAGGTAGATACAAATAAGAACTCACTTTACATACTCAGTTCTGGACTGTTCTGAGTCTACCTCGTTCTTTGATTTTTTTCTCCCAAACAATAGCTTTTTTTGGCATGATTCTTTTTCTTTCTAGTGCCTAACATCCAAAGGAAAATTTAGCCACTAGAATCAACCCATTTGGATGCCATAGTAAAAATTTATGGCCTGAACACTACAAGAGTGTCGTCGACGTTTATAGTGAGAAGAGAAAATGAGGTTTTGTTTCTTACAAGTGGAAATCCACTTGTCATGGCCCATTTGCCATTTAGAAAGTGGGCTATGAAACTTGGCACTATTGTTAGCCCTATTTCACCACCTCAACCATGTCTCAATAATTCCTGAACCATCCCAATTTTTTGAGAAAGTTTGAAAATTCATAAAAATTCACTCAGACCTCTAAAAATTACACCATTTGTTTTAAAATTCCTATTTTGATCCCTTTTACTTGCTTGTAATTGTGGCCAAATTTCACCGTTAGGGTAGTTTTTAGACTACCTTAATTTGTATGCCAAACTTAAAAATTATGAGATTTCACAAACGACCTCTGATTCCAAAAATTCTTTCACCTTTGGACTCAGCATGATTTTTTAGCTTTAGGGTGCACTATTTTTGAGTCCATTCGAGCACATCTCTAGTCAGTCTCAGCCTAAAAAAATTTTATTGGACTGATGGGTAGCTTACAGCCCTAAATGAATTGTTAGTTCTGCTAAGTTTTTTTTATTTTGCCTTTTTCATCATTTTAAAGCCCCTTAAAGTTTTATGACCTCTGCCACTACCTCGATCCACATGCAAGTGACCTAGCACCTCGGGTGTGCTCCTCAAACCCTATGGCACTATTTATAGAGCCTTAGGATGTAGGCATTCCAGAAACCCTACCATTTTCTAGAGAAATTAGAGGAAAGCAAGGATAAAGGAAAAGAGAAGTTGTGAGGTGTTATTTGGGATGCCAAATACTTGCTCTGTAAGTGTATTCGATAAAATATATGAGTGAATGTTTATGTTGTGCATTTTTTATAATAAGTTCATTATGTACATGTCATTAATTTAAGGGTTACAATAACCTTAAAATTGAATTATTAGTACATTATTATTTATGGCATGTTAATTAACTAGTATGAATGAAAATTAGGTTGAAAATTAATTTAATGGTAAAAAACTATGGTTGGCCGAATGGTATGTTAAAAGGGGACATAGTTAGAATTAATAAATTTATAGTTATAATGTAATTAAAGTGTAGTGGACTTAACTATATTGGTACATTATGTATTGGATATTTATATGGAGGGATGTGAAAGATGATTAGAATGTAGACATGAAACATGTTTATATGTGTGTGATGGATGTCTAATGCATAATGTATACCAGCATGTGATGTTTTGTAATGTGTGTTGCTAGAATGATAATGTAATTTAAGATGTATTATGAAATGGATTGTGGAAAATAATCACTTGTGTGAGATATGGGATAATTTTAATACTGGTGAAATGGCATTATGTAAATGTGGTCACATGAAATACCATAAATTGATAAATGATTGGTTACAATGTATGTGCAAATGGATGAATAAGTGATTGGAATTTAATATGAAAAGATATACATAAGACATGTAATTTGTATATAACTAAAATGAAATATGGATAGCTTATATATGTTAGACAATGTTTTGGATAGGTTGACTAGTCAAATAGGGATGTAGTAGCTGCTAGGACCTTTGGTGTCATGTTTCATATAAGTGTGGCCGCTATGAGATCCAGGAGGGCCACAACACACATGTATGTTGTAGAGCGATATGATATGATATTTCTCATATGGGTGTAGTTGCTGATAGATCCAATAGAACCACTGCACATATTCTTATATAAGTATAGCCACTAGGAGGTTATATAGGACCACTGTTTAGTTATTAGAATATGTCATGTTAATGCAGAAGCCATGAGGTCCCATAGGGCCACTGCACACTTCTGTAGTGGTGTAACAACTACGAGGTCCAAAATATGGGCCACTATATATCATGATCTCGATATCCAGTATTGGGATTGGTGGCTGACATATATAGGGTAGTAAATGATAAAACATAGTGTGTCACATCATGTGTAATAAGTTAATAATTAATTTGAAGCATAAAGGTGTTAAAGATGGTAAATAACATAACATGAGGAAAATAAATAATGATTTGGTAACCACATAAAGATACAAGTATGATAAATGGAAGTAAGCAACTTACTTTGATTAATTATGTAACCAACTGGACATGGTAATTGTTTGTGTCCCTTATGTTTTCTTTAGGACAATCAAACTGAAACAGTTAAAAACTTAACCTAAGCCTCACTCCATGAGTCTCAAAAGACGAAAAGGAAGCTAGAGGAATTTAGGGCCACTCCTATTTGATTAGCCTAGGAGGAGCAAGTTAGGAACCACAAGGCAGGAGTCGCCATCTAACCGAAGTCGAGAAATACCTTGTAGGGCCAAAATTAGAGCAATTTGGAACCCTACTTTTATTTATACCCCAAATTAATTTAGAAATTTGGTTTGAATTTATAATATTATTCTTTTTTTGAAGCGACATTTCACAATTAAAGTAAATCACGTATTCACATATGTGGAATTCTAAAAACATATTTATAGGAAAAACAAAAGCACTTGGAATTGAAATATCATACTAGAAATCAAGCAGTTGATTGTCTTTAGAACTTTGGTTCTCGTATGCTAATTTTGGAAAATGGATTTTGTTGTAGTGACTTTTACTAAAGTAGGATGATTTGTTTGAGAACTTTGGTTCTCGTATGCTAATTTTGGAAAATGGATTTTATTATAGTGACTTTTACTAAAATCAGATAATTGGTTTGAGAACTTTGGTTCTTGTATGCTAATTTTGGAAAATGGATATTTATTGTAACTTTTATTGAAAAAAATCAAAATTTATTTTATTACAAAGCACCAATTAATTAGGTATAAAATGATTTTGATTATTATTTCTTTTTACTGTGCAAAATCATTTTCTACCTAATTTGGCATTCATGGAATATTTTGGGATTGAGATTAAAAATATCATACATAAAATCGAGTGATAGATCTAATTTGAGAACTTTGGTTCTCACATGTTGAATTTAGGTAATAATTTTTATTATTGTGACTTTTATTAAGAAAAATCAAAACCCATTTTATGAGCAAAACACTAATTAATTGAGTAAAAATATTTCAATTATTTTTCCAATCGTGTGAAAAACCATTTTTTACTTATTACAACATTCATGAAATATACAGAAAAATAATTCGACAATAAAAATATTATACATTGCAATTATGTAAAATACATCTTAACCTAATTAATAATAAAAAAATAAAGTTACATTTTGGGACACCTAAAATACAATCTAACCAAGAATAGGCAATAAAAAGGAAATTAGTAGAAAAATATGCAGAACGCAATAAAATAGATATCAAAAAATAATGGGTCATTAAAAGATTACTTCACCGAGATTTAATGAGGTGGCAAAAAAATAACAGTCAAATCCCAAATAATCAAACAACTTGCATCACAACAACAAAAGTAATATATTAGTATGCAAAGTAAAAATAGACAGACAGACAGAAATAAAATAAAAAAATGTGTAATCACAAATATAAAAATATTGCACAAATAAACTATCACATCTAACTGGTAGATGGATAAAGTAAAATGAAAAATGAAAGTAGTAAAAATGATAGAAATAATATATTTAGATGCAAAGCAAAAATAGACGAGTAGATAAAAATTAGCAGTCCCAAAAATGTAAAAAATATTATTGAAATAAATTATCACACGAAATTGGTAGATGGATAAAGTAGAAAGAAAAATAAAAGCAATAAAAATGACAGAAATAATATATTTAGATGCGAAGCAAAAATAGATGGGCAGACAAAAATAGAATAAAAATGAGCAGTCCCACAAATGTAAAAAATATTGCCTAAATAAATTATCATTTCTAACTGGTAGATGGATAAAGCAGAAAGAAAAATGAAAATAGTAGAAAAATGGGTTAGTTGGCACACCGAGTATATTTGCTTTTAGAAAAGATCTCGATCGGACTGAAAAATTGTACTTGAATCTTCAAAAAATCCAAAAAATGGTGTTGAAAAAGTGTATTTTTGCCTTTTTAGTGTATTTTCTCTCTCTAGAAATTTTCTCTTTCTTTAAAATGACCAACCCCTTTAAGGAAAATGGCCTTTTTCGGCTCAAAATAAGAGGAAACGGCCTATTTTGGCCCGAGAACGGCCGTTCCCCTCACGAAAACGGCTTGTTTTTCCAAAAACGATTGTTTTCTGTAGGAAAATGTTTGGTTTGACTTTTTTTAGGAAAATTTTGAGATCTTTTATTCTAACATAAAAGCCCCTTTTATTAGGATTTTGGTCTTTTTCAGCATCATTAGGCAAACTGAACATAGGAGCCCTAGAGATCCAATGTCTATAGTTGCCCCCAACTTTGGGGAGGTGACTATAGAGTATGTAAGGTGACCCAAAGTTTGAAAAGGAAAGAGACACATACCTTGTTGGGTGATCTTTTCATAAGAATCACCGTGACCGAAGTTAATGAGGTGTGGGCCATGCTAGACACATTACACCTGTAGTTGATTTATTTTTGGTAATGTTGTGAGACATTGCACCTGAACACAGGCAATGCTATGAGGCATTGCCCCCGAAGATAACTTGGTTCAAGCAGTGTTATGAGACATTTCACCTAAACTCGGGTAGTGCTGTGAGAAGTTACACCCAAAAATAACTTGGTTTAGGTAATGCTGTGACACATTGCACCTAAAAATTTCTTGAAAGGATTTGTTGTTAATAAGTTACCATCTTCGCTACCTATAATGAGTAGATAGTATTACATTGACACATTTGTGAGTTTGCCTAGAAAATTTAGGTTGCCCCTTGTGTACAAAAAATGAAGTAAAACATGTTAGTTCATTAGAGGTCATTTACAACATGGATGCATGCTATGTGTGTGAGTGCATTTTTTTTTTAAATTCTTGTTATGGTTTTGACAATTATAATTTTATACTTTTTCCTTATTCTTCTCTTTTTCTTCTTCTTCTTTCTTTTTTATCTCTCTCTCTTTTTTTCATTTCCTTCTTTCTCTTCTTTTTTTTCTTATTTTATCTATCTCCTTATTTGGTTCTTTATTTGTTATTCATTATTATTATTTATTAGGTATTTTAATATTTTGTTGTTTTATTCATGTTTTACTGAAAAAATAAAAGTAATGAACAACATATGTCAATTTTATAAAAAGAATACTTTTTTGAGTACAAAATTTTGTGTCCTAAACTAATATGTACAGGCAAATAAAATAAAATGAGATAAAAGGCTAAGGGGTTAAGGGTTGTCTCTAGCCTTTCAGCATCTAAAGCTCTGCCTCCATCGCCTCCAACCATTGGGCAGTTTGATGCTTAGACTCCTTAATCCTAGCGCTCAAGTCAGTGTGGATGCACTATAAAGGTATAGCTTGCTTATGAGCCATAACATCTTCTAAGTACCTCTTAGCCTTGACCAATGGTAGCCTCCTTAAGGTGAATGCAGTCTCTCTTATATTCTTGAAGTGAAATTTAAGGTCCATGACCCTAGCCTTGCATGACTTTATGGGATTTTTAGGCTCTCGATCTGAGTGATAGTAGCGAAGCATCTGTATCGCTTCACCTCCTCATTAATGAGCTAACCCGATACTGCCACATGCTCTGGTATAGGTTAAAGGCGTGGATGGCTTTGTTGGCATGGTGGCATGGTTACATGTGTATATTTATATAGTGCTTAGGTGAAAAATTCTCAAAATGTATGAAAATATTGAAAAAATAAAAAACTGAACCTTTTATAGTAAAGCAAAAATGGCTATTTTTACTGTGCGAAAATGGCCGTTTTGGTCTAGTAAAAAATGGCCATTTTAGGTAGCAAAAATGGCTATTTTCCCAACTGAAAATGGCCATTTCAAGGCTAAAAAATGGCTATTTTGGGCTAAGCACAAAACGCCCATTTTTTTGTTGAAAACGGTCATTTTCAACTAAAAAATGCCTGTTTTTCTAGCCAAAAATGCCTATTTTTGCCCAAAATGCCCCTTTTTCATCTTTTAAAGCTATAAATACCTTAATTCATGCATAGATCCTCATGCCACTTGACTTTTTTCCTCATTTTTGCAACAACGTGTGACACATTCCTCAAAAGCTTCATAAAATTCTTGATCTCCCTTTTACATGGGCAACTTCCACCTTAGCTCCCTACAACGGGCTAAAATTTCTCCCAAGAGTGTATCTTGATCAAAGTTTTCTCAAGGCATCAACCCAATTTTAGGACCCATAATTCCATGTCTTTTAATTCTCTCATCAAGAGTTGTGCCCCTTGTCCAAGTAATTTACTACAATTTTAGTTGTGTTTCACTCTTTCGACACTCTACCTTGCTATCTGACCTATGTACCCCATTACCTATATGAGGCTGTCAATGCACTAGGCATATTGTCATCCCTAGCTGGCAGATGGGTCCCACGGAGAGGACCAATTTCTTTGAGTGCACTGCTAGACCATGCTAAAAGCTACACAGACATTCCATCCCTCCTTACAGGCATATATTTATTCATATTCTTCTCCAAATATCTGACAATTTCAACTGAAGAACACTTTGGAGACTATCAGCTATTCAACATGGTCAATGATTTAAAGAAAAGGCTAAATCCTTTTCCTTAGATCTTGGTTGAAATAATTCTTAGTCTGGATGTCGTACAGTCTAGAGAAGTTGAATTTTTCTATGGGAGTCCGATTCTACTTCAGGTTTATTTAATAGATCGCCATAAAAAGGGGTTTTTATCCTATTCTATAGGCTACCTTTTGCCTAGGAAGCCTTTACGGGTTTTTAATCCTAGCAGACTTTTTAAGGATAGACTGCCCTTTGTGGGTTTTCATCCTACCCTTTGCTTGACTTTTGCTTAGGATGCCTTCGCAGGTTTTCATTCCTAATAGCATTTTTTTTTAGGTTTAGCTATAAGAGAAGCTTTGCCTGTTAGATGATCCTCCCCCTCGTGTCCTTAGATCTTATGGCTTAAAGTATTTTGCTATCTCGAGCCATTATGTGTCATTTTATAGACATTGAGCAATAGGTATTATGGTTGAGTGCTTTAATAGACGATGCTATAAATTTCAGAAACCCTTAGATTTGCTTATAATACGTGCAGCGTAGTGGTGTATCAGGTTACGTTCCTCTATCTAGTTTTCACAAGGTTACTTTTTGTATCCCTGACGATTACATTAGGTAGTTCAGTAAAACCTAAAGGATTGTAACTTGCCCATTATCTTTTAGAGGAGGAGATATATCTGTCACCTTTACTTCTAGTTATCATGGCTTATAGAGGTAGTTACCTTTGAAGATGAACATTGCACCTAGGGTCATTTGCAACTATTAAACTTTATATGCATATAAAGAATGGATGATAGGCCCTTCTCAGGACAACCAGGCCCGCTAGCTGAAGATGG
>CANXYI010929626.1:0-13298 GCA_948208565.1 Hura crepitans | reverse complement strand
ATTCATAAAATATTCTAGAAGCTTCCAAAAATTTCCATTCCAGTCCCTAAAATTCTCAAATATTGTCACTAGGACTCCTGTAAAATTTTAGCTCAAAATTCAATTGAAAGAAAAATTCACTATTCACCATAGACTGAGTTTTTAACTTCGAAAATTCATAAAATATTCTCTGATGCTCCAAAAATTCTCATTTTAGTTTTAAAAATCCTCGATTAATGAGACTAGGGCCCCTGTAAAATTTGAGGTCAAAATTCAACTGTTGACTTTTTAGATACTATTCACCCACTGGAATAAAATATTCTGAAAAAATATCATATGACCTCAGAAAATTAGACTTTCTTCACCATTATACTCAGTGAAATTTTTGACATTCATGGTATGACATTTTTGAGACCATCCGAGCACATTCCCGGGTCCCCAGGCTGTCCCAGTCCGAAATATTTTTATCTCCGAAAATGAAAGTTTATGCCCTAAAATGAATTATTGGTTCTACTAAAAATTTTATTTCATTCGTTTTGGCCACTTTTAGGCCAGTCAAAGTTTCTAGGTCAATATGCTAGTCATCGGACTCAGAATGATGACCCGCACTGCGAGGAACATCACTCGGGCCTGATAACACTGTTCACATGATCCGGGTTTTCGGGCGTTACAGGAATGGCATGTGAATTTCCTTAAGAGTAAAGCTTATACGTTTATAGAAAAAAGGAGACAATGGCCAAGCAAAGGGGAAGAAGAAGGTGTAGGGAGCTTATTTGAAGCCAAAAGAACTCTTTTGTAAGTGTATTCAATGAGATATATGTGCATGCATGCATAATTCTAATGTTCAAGTGTGTGAATTGCAAACTTAAAGTGAGTGTGTGATATGTGTAAACTTGCTAAAGGTAAAAATTATCATGCTATGATGTCAATATAATGCTTATGAGGTGTTTTGAATAAGAATTGAGTTAAGAATAGATATAATTAATAATACCCTTTGTAGATACCCATTGTTGTTTGCGTTAAATGAATAGTAATTATAACGTAAAATCAAGACATAAAGAAATTAGTATATTATATTTTGGAAATGGATATTATTACATATTAATCCTCTAGGCTGAGTTTATTGTATAAATAAATGATACTACGATAACTTTAATATATTCATAGATAATTGTAAATAGGAAAATATAAATACAACCATGCAATCATAGGAAATAGTTGAAATAGAATTCGTGGTGCAATAATATAAGAACAAAATTAAGTTTCGATCAATAAGATGTAATCGTATATTCTTAAAGTAAATTCAAATATCATGTTAAGCATGAGGTTAATCATAAATTGGCATAGAGCTACAGATCTAAAGATTTTTTTTCTTGATCTTAACCAAGCATAAGTGATAAAATTCAGTCATCAATAAGTCCATAGATAAAGCTAACTAATAAGTAGAAGTTGCACCTCAAATTGAAAGGAAAAAGAAATACTATAAAATAGAATTTAAGGCAAGAATAATATAAGATTTCTTATGTATAAACCAAGAATAAATCATATAGTGATTAAATAAGTATTACAAATTTTAACAAAATATCATAGAAGGGACAACCAAGTCTATCTTTCGAAAATAAAGAAGTAATTTTAGTTTTTAAATTTCAAACAAACATCTAAAGTCTTTAGTTATGAAGTCTATAATATAGCAAATAGATCAGTGAATGAACAATTAAAAATTAGTAGAAGTTTAGAACATAAAAATCAAGAAAAATAGTAATTTATATGCCAACCTAAATTTGAATCTAAGTAAATTTTTTTAATGTGGGACTAACAACTTAAGATTTGAAATAAATCACAATGAAACTCATATCTAAAATGGAGTATACATATTTAAAATATTCAAAATAACAATTATGACTCGTTATAAAACAAGGAAAGAAAGATACCTCAAGATATATATATCCATCCTTTTAGTTTTAAAAATAAGATCATATAAAATATTAAAATAACTACAAGGCCATTCTTAATATGAATATGCAAGTATTCTCAAAAAAAGTGAAAGCTCAAGCATATGCACAATAGTTTCAGAATTCTATCATCATACATATCTCGAAATCATTAATCTGATAAAAGAGGATTAAGGATTTTTTAAAAAAATAGCAAAAATGACATAAAAATATGAACAGTAAACCTTAACATGCAATCATGAATAAATAGCTTAAGACTTGATAATCAAGATTTCTAAAATAAAAGCAAAGATATATTTGACCTTCACTAAGGTCCAAAAGAGATTAGTTTATAAAAATGATAAATAACGACATGTTCTTGTCATTTTTTTAGTAAAAATTTGTAGAAATGGGTAGTGAAGGAAATGAAATGGTGATATAAACTTCTAAATTATCAAAGTTATAGATATTAAGTAAGAAATGTGTATAGATGCAGTAAACTATATGAAAAGAGAATATCGAAAAGAGTAAATAATAATATTTTAGAGTCGTAAGGCAAAATAAAAAGATTAAATTGAGTGCATGAGCTGAAACAAATGATGAAATTATTAGAATATTTAAATAGGGTATGCCCCAAACTAGAAAAAAAGAGGGGGAATATATAAGTCAAGTTTTAAATAAAAATTAGAACAATAGCTGATCAACATAAATAGGACAACCAGATATATTAAAACAAAAAAAAAACTTGAAAAAAATTAAATCGAATAAAATTCTTTATAACACTAAGTCACGCAGATAATTCAATACGATTTTTTAAGCTATGAAGTGGAAGAAATAAATATGTCTGAATAAGCAATTCAAATCTACTAAAAAAAAGCTGTAAGGAAAAAACTCATCTTAGTGAAATAATGCTCTAAAAAAATGCAAAAATCTTCAAAAATGAAATCCGTCTAGCTTCCAGATCCTCCATTTGTTCCTCTTTTAAATGCATAAACATCAAAAGGAAAAGATCTGAGTTTAAAACAGAACAAGAATGTATAAAAAGGAAAATAAGAATGAATAATTGAAATAAAAAAGAATGTAATCGAAGCTTACCCCAACTTTATAGACTAGACAGATTTTCCTAAATACAAAGAAAACAACCATCATTCCTCTAGATTATTGGAGATTAATGGAATAAATAAGAGATAAAGGGAGTGTTAGTTTTAGATTTTAGGTGAAAATGAGAAGAGATGGGTGTAACAAATATTTTTAAATGGGTTGGATATGATAGCAATATCACGATCTTTATATCTAATAAATTTAGCAACTTCGAATGCCTAAACTATATTATATTTTAACTAATGAATCTAGTTTAGTCTCAATTGTTCTTTTCTCTTTAACCAATTACTACAAAATTAGCATTTTCTACAACTTAAGATTTAGACTCATTATTACTAATAATTTCATAAGCAATTGCATAAGCAAACACTTTATCAATATTTTTATTTCTTTTTAATATTTCTATATTCAATAAAATCTCATATTTTACTTATAACGAAACCACTACTAGTGTTGCTTCTCTAAAAATATGAAAATATATTACTTTTGACTTCTTCTGAGGAATCATTTTGAAGGTTTTTCTTTTCATTTCTTAAAAAAATAACAAATTTTATACCAATAAGCTTATCAAACTTCTAGTACAATTTAAATTAATTTGCTATTAAACTTTCAAGATATCTTTTAGGGACAATCAACAATGTATGATTATGGCCATTTATCTTTTCCTTCAATAAGCCATATCATCAAATTTGGGGGGTCTATAGACATTTACAACTCATGGAATCTATAATGCTTCCCCTTAGAAGTCCATTATCTAATATGAGTCTTAATAAAACCTTACTAGAAAAAATCTTATGTAACAAAAAATTTAGTGAAGAAAAAAGAATACATAGTATTTATAATATACATAATAAGCTACCTCATTAAAAATCTTATAAAAAAAACCCAATGGGACAAAATCTTGGATAAGAAAAAAAGAGTACAATGCATATTTTCCTCCTCTATGATAATAATAATTCATATATTTGAGATTTTATATGAAAATCTTAACAAATACCGTCAAAATCCTTTTTTCTAGAAATAAGTCATATTTCACCTAGATATATAAACCGCGTATCTTCTGAATTTATAATCATATATCTTTTAAATACATTAAATCCATAACTTCTAGATATGTTCTTAAAGTATGCATTATAATTATTAATGTATTGATTAAAAAATTTGCAACTAAAGCTTATCTTATAAAATTGTATGACTTGGTTGTACCTTTATATACATATACAATTTCATCTTCATGTTATTCTATTTCTTTAAATGGAGATTTTATAGAACTTAATCAATATGGTCATACATACTACTAGTATATAACCATATCATTGTTAAATGGTTTCACAAATCTCATCATCTTTCACTTTTGGTGATAAGACTATTATCATCTTCCAGTTCTAATGGTAAGATTATTATTAATTTTACAAAATAAAAATCATTATATTCTTAAAAATATTATTAATATAACTGTAATCATGCATTTTTATTCACTTCAAGGAATAGACTAAATGCAATAAAATAACTTTATGTATAGATCAAATTGCATTAATAACAAATATGGTACTTCAATATCATATCACTATTTGAGTACTTAGTTGTTATATAAAATTTCGTATTCAGACATTAAAAAATTTGATCAATTGATAAGTACTCGGTCTCCAAGCTGAGATAAACTTTAATTTAAAAAATATATAATTCATCAAAGTCTTTCATTAAATATTGTATAATTTTTAACTCTTCAAGAGTTTTCATAATATTTGAATTAAAAAAATTATGGTCTATATCACATAGACCATGTTTAAATCATATGAAACAAACATTTGACAATTTGACATGTTTCAAGTATTATAAATCCTTAATAGATTTTTATATAAATTTATTATCAAGTGATCATGTAAATAAACTATATATCAATATATACCCTAAGAGATATCGATACTTGGATATTATTTTAATGGCATATTAATTATACACATTTGAAAATGAGAGAGAATTTATTATTTTAATGGCATAATACATGGTCACATATAAAAATGAAAGTTTGTTCTCATAAAAATGGTCTAGCAATTAATTAAAGGCATTCAATAATTTTGATAAAATTTTGAATATAAATATGTGTAACAGGCTTTTTAACATAAATTAATATAAAACAACTAGTTAAAGCTTGTAACATAATATCACTAGCATTATAAAAAAAAAACCATCTTGAACATAGTTTGAAATTTGTGCACTGAATTGAACAATCTTACAAACTACAAGTTATGAGTTTATACACATGTGACCATCTTATAGACGCATTTATTAAATTATATAAAATTTGACTGGTTCACATGTTGAATGGTAGACCCACATTATTAATTTTATACATTCCAAAAATAATGAAATTCAATCCATTTTATTAACTAGTAATATTTTAATATTTCTTAAGAATAAATAGCACCATGAGAATTTCTCAAATTAAAGGATTTTTTGGTTCTTTACGCACATGAATTCTCAATAATTATTGCATTATAATTGACTCGGGATGGTTGAACTGGTCAATATCATATAATTAATTGTATTTCAATATGTAAACTTCAAGTTTACATACAAAATTAGTTTTAATAAGTAAACTTCGGATTTACGTACAAGATTTGAGTTAATAAGTAAACTTCAATTTATGTATAAGTAAACTTTAAGTTTATGTACAAAACTTGAGTCAATAAGTAAACTTTTAATTTACGTATGTTTAGGTCTATTAATACTGTTGCTATTTAGTAAACTTCAGATTTATTAATATTTATATCAATTAATAAACTTAAGGTCTACAAATATTTATATCAATTAATAAACTTCAGATTTATTAATACGAGTAATACTCAATAACTTTGGATTTATTACTAGTATTACTATCTCAAGCAAACTTCAAGTTTACTACTATTTATATTATAATAAATTTAAAATTTGTAAAATAATATTATTTATCTAATGTAAATTATTATATAGAAGTACATCTCATTTTAGTTTTAAACTGATATTCATTATCGCGTATATCTTTAAAAATTAATAAACTTTTTTGGACATATTTATAATAATTTGTATTATAATAATAACATTGTAGGCTCTTCTGAAACTTTCAAATTAACATCGCACAATATCAAAAAATGATATATACCATAAATATTAATAATAAATTATTTTATTTAAAATAAATATATTTAATAAATCCAAAAATATATGCAAATGCAAATATCAATATTTAATATAGTAAAAAATTGACATATAATATTTGTTTAAAGTAATTAAAGATGTTAAAAAAATACTATTATAACTTAATTAAAACAAGCTATATTATATCTACCTTACACACTACAAAAAAAATTAAATAATGCAAAAGATAAATCCATTCAGAATTAATGAAATTTGTCGTATTTTTTAAGATTTGGACGGAATTTTTGTCGCAAATCCATCGAGCTTTTATTAAATTTGATTTCATTCTTGAAAATACTTTGCCCATTTGAAAATAAAAATGTTTTTAAAAATATTTGCATCGGATAATGATCCGTCAAAATTATTTTAATTTTTAAAATAATAGTCTTTTACAATAACCATACATAAATATCATAATATCAAAATTGATATTAATAAATAAAATATCACAATAAAAATGTGTTACAATGAGTCAAAAAAACTTATTTTTTAAAAAATTATAGATTAATAAACTTTCATAATCTCTCTTTGATTAATATATAAAAGTAAATAGTACAAAAATAAAACAATTTAGTGATAGATTGATTCCGTTGCTATAATGATGAAATCTATAGCCATTTTACTTTAATGATGGAATTTATGCCAATTAGCAACAGATTATAATTCGTAGTTAAACACGACGTATATATTCAATCCGTACTTGTGGTTGATTTGTGGTTATAGCTAGTTCACGATGAACTATACTAACCACTTCAAGAATCAACTCCTCTCTCAAAGCTTCTTTCAACATTGGAATCATTCTCATCGTCAAGTTTTCTTCGAATTAACCAACTTCAACCGATTGTTATGGCACGAGTGTACAAGGAGGCACAGCTAGCAAGCATCAGATCCAGATAAAGGCGGGCTTCGAAGAGTAAGTCCATTGTCATGTACATCGTCAGAACTGAGATCGTATACTCTTCTCTTTCTCTCTCTACCCACTGTTTGGTAGTACAAGTCAGCTTCATTGATATTTAAGTTATCACTACTCTATGAATAACTTTCTTTAAGTTGTGTAAATTTCTCCTGTGCAATAAAAATATAGTAATTAAAATGATGGAAATTACATAAAATAGGCCTTTAATGTTCGAAAATTTAACACATTATGCAAACTAATAATTTACATGTGCAATTCTAGCTTTCTCGCCAACAAATGATTACCCATCATGCTTATATGTATGGATATGCATCTCACCTAGACTTAGTTCTCAACCAAACTCCCTTGCCTACAACAAATATACCACAGCCTTAATCAAATTTTAAAAAGCCTTACATATCAAATAAACCAAATTTTCATACATACATCCACACTAAAACTAAGAGGGCAAAATAAATGCAAGAATAAAAATTAAAAAACAAGCAATTGAGCAAAAAGTCACTAAAACAACAAGTAAACATCATAGTTCACTTTTCTCACCAATCGCTTGCGATGCTCGCTAACTGTTATTGATCTGCCTGTATGTGTACTAATTGAGCCTCCACTTCTAACTACTTATTGATTCTTTAAATTTTATGCTGCTTTTTCAATACATTTCTTATCAGTCTAAAGGACATTCCAATTTTACCACACTTCGTCAGGAATAAACCTCCTTTGAACACCTTCTCTCTTTAATTTAGACACAAAGTTCCTGTAATGAGTAGTAGCCTTAACCTCCCATACTATTCTAACTTTATTTTCAAGTGCATGGTCCCATTGAAAGTGCTTCTACATATATATATATATATATATATATATATATTAAGAATAATTTCAACATACATGCATTTTGATAATTAGAAATTTTTAGAACATATAGACCTTGAACTCTACAAAGTAAATATCCTTCAAATGTTGTGGCACTCTTGTCCAATTGATTCCATTCATATCAACTTCATGGTGAAATCTTTTAATAATAACATATGAATATTTTCTTAAAAGTTACAAGCTATAAAAAGAAAAATTAAAGCATTATATGTACAAAACTTGCAAAACATAATATCAAAGCATTAATTAAATTAGATTAACTCATATTTTGAGAGTCAAAGTCCGTTGTAACCACTGACTGAACTGCCTATTTTGTTCCCCGCTACCTATTGTGCTACTAGGATTAGTATTTGGGCCTAATGTTTCGTTAGGAAAAGCTGGTTCTATACTTACAGATGGTGGCACTCCCCCGTTGATGGTATAATTATTGCTTGCGTGAGAGGGACATTTGGGGTTACAATCGATGGTGGCACCTCAATTTTCATGGGAGGGAATGAAGGCATATTCCTATAACTAGGTCTTGCATTTGCCCTTCTTAACCTAGATCTTTCAATTGGATTTGCTCGTGATCTACCTCGATTCATTTCCTATAAAGAAAAAAATCAGCAAATTGTCAAATTACAAAAATGTCATTATAATGCACAAATAAATTATAAATTTCATTAGTTAGGAATGGAAAAAAAACACAAGCATTTAACTTACATAAAAAACTAATACATAAATCAATTTCGTATTCGTGTTCTTCCTATTTATTATCATCAATTTCTTCTTTGAATTCATCTTTATCATCGTTAGTATCTTCAAATTCTTCTTCTTCATCTTCAAGTTCATCAACTAATTCCTTATCTTCTTCAACTTTGTATTATTGGTTGCCTTCGTAAAGGTCATAAATTTCAATCACATCACCAAAAAGATCATGTAAAGTTATGTGGTCATTATCCCTAACATTTATATCTATCTTATAATTCTCCACATGGTCCATTTGGAATGGAGCATTAGGGATAGATGTGGGGACTCCATCAACTGAAATGTGCACCATGTCCTTTGGTTTCATTTCTAACATAGCCAACCAATCATCAACATCCCTTTTCAAATTAGGATACTGAATATAATATACTTGGTTTGCTTGTATTGCCATCACAAATGGCTCATATTTATGAAACTTGCGACGTTTATGAATGTCCACTAATTTGTACTTCTTATGCTTCCTAACATTGATACTAGTTACTGTACTAAACCAATGGCACTTGAACATTACTATTCACTTGATAAAAAACCATGTATATTTAAGTTCTACAATATCCTCAATGTGTCAATAATAGTCACTTTCAAAACTCGTTATAAAAACTCCACTATTCATTGAGCTTCTTGTGGTAGAATGAGAGTCAATATGAAATTTGTAGCCATTTATAAAATATATTGGATAACACTTGACTTTTCTTAATGGTCCATATGCAAGACTACACAAGTATTCAATATCCATAGAGAATTTTTGAGCCTATTAAAAAACACATAAGACATGATTAATTTGTTTTTTTTTTTGGAAATCATAAGATGCCATAAGTGCTAACTAGTTTCTTCATTTAGGATACTTACATATATCTTAAACCATTTTGCAAAATGTAATTGTATACTATCCTTTATTTGGACTTGGGAAAGATTGGGGTATTCAACTTATAACCGTTGCATATAAATACTTCACATATCTAAATTAATCACTAGTAAGTAATCTATTATTATGTTTTTTAGTTAAAAATTAGAGAATGAAAGTATGAAATTCACATATTACTACCTTAAATATGGTTGAACTTTATCACAATTAAGTAGAACATTAATATGAGCGGCCTTAACCTCTTATTAAACTCTTGATCACACACTTGCTAGATGCTCTTCCAAGATGGTTGAATATTGATAACATTCCTTTAATTTCCTCTATACCACTTCCATCATCATTACCAGGCATATTTTGACTACGTGTCAAAACATATGGCTCAAAATAGTATGAAACAAAAAGTGTGGCTTCTTTGTATTGGTATGCTTCAACTATAGAACCATTGACGGCTGCCTTGTTCTTAACCATTCTTTTCAAACTTCGCAAGTATCTAAATTGTCATCACATTTGGGATCGTAAAAGTTAGAACATTTATTACTTAATCTTATTATATAATATGATTACAATATAACTTAATGTTAATAACTAAACTCTCAAAAGGACACATCCATCGATATTATACAGGGCTTGCTATCTTAGCTTCATACGGTAGGTGTATTGGTAAATACTCCATTTAGTAAAAAAAACTAAGTGAAAATATTATTTTGAACTTGGACAAAATCTGAGGGATATCTAACTCCAATCTCTCCATATCTTCAACTCTAAAAGAAGTAGAAGTTAGTTCTTTAAAAAATAAGCTCAGTTCTGTGATTACATGTCATATGTTTATAGGTAATAACTCGTGAAAAGCAATTAGGAGTAATCTTTGCATGAAGACATGATAGTTATGGCTTTTCATACCAAACAACTAATACTGATTAGTATCCACACATCAACCTAAATTTGAAACATACCCATCAGGAAACTTCACACCTTTCAACCACTTAAGTAATACACGTTTCTATTATTTATCTATTATATAACTTGCTTGAGGATATTTTCCTATTATAGGAACCATTGCCAATTCTGGTTGATTGCAACAACATAAAATATCTTGCCATGCCTTTGTATTATTTTTTGTCTTGCCATCAATATTAAGGATTGTGCTGAACAAATTATCAAACACATTTTTCTCAATATGCATGACATTAAGATTATGACGAATCAAGTTACTACTCCAATATGGTAGGTCCCAAATATGCTCTTTTTCTTCCACCCACTACTTGGTCTCATTATATTCAGTTGAACCTAGTTCAATTACTTTCATTAGTCCCAATTTATCAATTTGCTTAAGAATATCACCACCTATTTGAATATGTGGAGGTGGATGGTTTTTAACTCGATCCCTCACAAAGTTAATTCTGTCTCTTCTAAATGGATGATTACATCGAAGGAATTTTCTATGATTATCAAACCAAGACATCTTTCTACCATTAGGTAAAAAGAAAGCTTGTGAGTCACCCATGCAATAAGGGCAAGCCATATGTCCCAACATGGTCCATCCAGACAACATTGAGTACATAAGAAAGTCAGTAATAGTCCACATCAAAGTTGCTCTCAATTGGAAGTTTTATTTTTTGGAAGTATCAAATGCTTCAACTCTTATTTCCCACAAATCTATCAATTCCTTAATCAAAGGCTACTGATACATATCAAGTTTTTGTTTAAGATTATTAGGACCAAGAACAAGTATGGTAAGGAACATATAAGCTTCCTTCATGTAAATCCATGGTGGCAAATTTTATGGCGTTACTATCACTAGCCATGAAGAATATCTTGAATGAATAAATGATTAAAAACCATCGATGCATAACCCTAGCTTACATTTCTAATTTCAGAAGCAAATAATGAATGAGTTTCATTTAAGTGCTTCCATGCATCAAAATTAGACGGATGAGTCATAACCTCTTCCTTTTGGTTATGCTCATGATGCTATCGCATATGAACAGCTGTAACATATAATTCATACAACCTACGTAATCTAGGAGTCAAAGGAAAATAATACATGTCCTTATACAGCAACTTCTTCTTCTTATTTTTATACTAGTTCATGCCACAAAACTTGCAAATGGTTTCATCCTCATCCTGACCCCAAAAAAAGCATACAACTATTTATGCAACAATCAATTTTTTGAAAAGGTAGTCCCAAGTTCTTAATAAGTTTTTTTTGTCTCATAATAACTTTCAATCATCATGTTTTCTTCTAGTAAAGCCTCTTTAAATAATTGTGTTATTTGATTGTAGCACCATTTTGATAATTTGTGCTCCATTTAATATCTAGCATCCTTGCAACTGTAAAGAGCTGAGTGTGGGTTGAACCTGGATACAATTCATTATCAGCTACTTATAAAAGATCATAAAATTGTTGGGATGATAGATTAGACAACTCTTCCATTTGAGGTTTATAAACATTAAATGTTCCAAGTCCGTCATAAGTAGGCAAACTGTCATTGTGATTCAAATCCATTCTGAAGTCAAAGTTGGCTCTAGCTGCATCTAAAACCATTTGATGGTATAGATTCACATTTAAAATTTCTAGAGTCACACCATCATAAGTATTACTTGTAGATGCATGTTCAGGTTTCTCCCTTTAATATTGCCATAGAAAGTAGTTCTCTACAAATCCTTGTTAGTATAAGTGTAACTTAATAGACTCAGTGTCAATGTAATTACAACTCTTACACTTCTTACAAGGACATTTAATTTTTTTGCTACTGATGTATTTTTTCTATAAACATGAAAATTGAATGAATGTATCCACACCATTTCTAAAAGCAAATGTAATACCCCCCAACCATAAAATCTATCATACATCCAATTATGGTTCAAATTGTTCATATCCCTAATTAAGTTTAAAAAACCAAAATATTTGTTAGTTCTAAACCAAAAATAGATATGGACGTCTGAGCTGAAATTAGAAAATTAATTATTTGAAGGTTCTAAATCATAAATAGATATTGTTAGGTAATTTTTAGAAAAAAAAAATGCATGTACCATGCCCATACATCTATTCATTCAGTTAATTAATTACTAAATGGTATATGAATAGTATTTTAAGTTCAGAATTTATGTATTCATTAATTTATATGAAACTTGCATTTTTGGTGATGTTTATTAATATCAAAATGCTGGTACAAAAATAATATATGCAGAATATAGAAAATAAATAGAATTAACCATTCCTAATTTGATTTTATGATGGAATTTTAACATTTTAATTTGATTACATGCCTAATAATCAATTGAAATTTTAATTTGATTGATAAAAATGTTAATAAAGGAAACCTTATTTTCCTTAGTTAATGCAGGTGTGTGTATATATATACACCAATTTTATTTTCTTTTAAGTAAAGGGTTCAACACTTTGAAGCAATAAAGTTTTTGTTAATCACAAATCTTAACATTTTTTAATACACTAATTTTTTATGCATTTACTGCTTTGAATAGATATGCACAATTTATAAATTTCTAGGTTATATATATATATATATATATATATATATATATATATATATATATTAAATTTTAATAATTAAATTCAATTTAAACTAGCTATATACTTCACAGTATAACTTAACCACAAACTCGCAAAGTGATGGGAATAGTAGACCCAACAAGCTTTATAAGAAGAAAGTGAGGTCTCCCAATTAGTCATTAATACCAACTTTACATATAT
>CANXYI010929607.1:0-10281 GCA_948208565.1 Hura crepitans | reverse complement strand
TAGTTATATATATTTTTTAATACAAATGAATAATATTTGTCTGAATTCAAATGGCCTATATGAATTTGTTATTGGTTTACATAATTTTGTATGATTTATTTGTAATTTAAGTAGTTCAATTATTATAAATATATAGAGGTATTATTGTTTTATATTTTTTAATAAATTCTGATTGTATTCCCTTTAGGGGGACGAAAATGCCCCTAATTAGGACCCTAATGGATTACTAACCCTAAGGGTAAAAGAGACATTATCCAATATATAAAAGCCTCTCTTTCCTTAATCCATCTCCTGTCAACACCTTTTTTCATTTGCCTTTTTGCCCTCATTTGTTTACCACTATCCTTTTCCTTTATTTTGAGAACCTAGAACCCTTCATCCTTTCCTGTAGCTCCTCCTTTTTATACTTCAAAAATCATTTCATTATCCTCTTTTTGTCTAAATGTAAGGATATCTTTATTTTTGCTTAATATTCATTTTTCTAGGTCTCTCATCTACATAATATCAGCTGCTGATACTTAAGCTGATACCTAAAACAAAAGGTTGGCATCTAGAAAGATGTTGTAATAAATGCATCATCCATGCCTACAGTTGACGGATCCCTTTTTTTGACATCGAAACTCTTCATACACTGATGGTCAAGATGCAGCTAATGAAGGAACAATATAAGTGTTTCCTCTCTCTCTCTCTCTCTCTCTCTCTCTCTCTCTCTTTTTAAAAAGAATGCCTTAACTTGTGAGATTTGAAATCTATATTATTTGACAGATCTTGGCTATATCGATCTGCTCTACTCCTACTACCACATCAGGATGCATTATTAGCATCGTAAGACCTTGGATCTATTACCTCTTTATTTCCTTTGTTGTTTGCTTTTTCGCTTTATAAAAGGATCAGAGCATGAGGATAGCATACAATATCGTTAGAGTCCGTATTTTGTCCTCATAGTATGACTCTCAAGTTTAGGATCACTTCAGACTCTAGATAATTTTCTTAGATTTGATTGGTAAGGCCGAAATTATTAAGTTATCTTCTACATTTACTACTACCTTCTCTTTTTCGACAGTCCTTATTCCTAACTCATGTTATCTATTTTTCGTTTATTTATTTTTTTTGGGAATAAATGACATCGTTTGCTTAAGACTAAAAAATTTTTATTTCGAACTGTTGTGAAAAAAGGGAAAGTCTATCTTGAACCTAACATTGTATATTTTAATATTCATCAACAAAATCTTGATTCTATTTCTAGTTTTTTTTAGGGTACATGTGAATTAGGTGAATAGTATATGTTATTAATTTGTTGAAATTTATGGTATGAGTTTGTTCATTTTTTTTAATCCCAAATACCATGCCTAAACATATCTTAAATATTAACAAATTCTATACCTTCCTATTCTATTCTTGGATTCATGAAAATACTATTAAAGTCTAGCTTAATCTATTAGTTTCTAACTCTATTTTTTTTCTTTGTTTTCGTGCATTTTTTTCTCTATTATATATTTTCTCCCACATGCAATGGTTGTAACAATTTGCTCTTTAATGATACATATCACTTGGAGAATCACTAATGCAAGCAAGGATAGAGACCATTGTGTTCCTCATAGTTATGTCCAGATAAGTCTTAGCAAATCTAATATCTTTTAAATAGAATCTAAAAAAAACGAACTTGCATTTACTATAATTTGCTCTTCTTTAAACTCGAATTGAGAAGCAATTGAGGATTTATTGCTAGATTTATAAACAAGATCATATCCCTATTACTGGAACAAGGTTATTAGGATTCATAACTCACTTTTACCATATTGTGAAATGCCACCATTCATTAAAACAATTCTTCCAAGTAATGAATTTCCTATGTATATTTCGTTATTGATCCTTTCTCGTATTCTACTATGATGATCACTGTTATGTACTACATGTTTTAGAATCTTAATTACTTGAGATCAAAAAACTATTAGACAACTTTATTTTAGGTGTCATATGAAGTCTGGAATATTACTAAAAGATAATTTCTTCATTTCTTACGAAGGAAATATATTTATATTTTTTTTGAAATTTGTTGTGCCTTCATTTTTTATTCTCTTCTATATGCTAACTTTGGTCCAATCATTATTGTTTTATTCTACCAAATGCAAAAGTAATTTTCCTACCAAATAATGATCAAGTATATGGTTTTAATGGGGTCTATCATAGAAGCTAAGTCCTATACTATTTCCCTATTTTAGCCTTTTTGCCTGAACTTGATATGTATTTAGGATATGTGTGCTGGTAGATCCTAGGATTTTTTGCATGTGTTTGTGTATGTATCTTATGACCTATTATATTAATAAGACTCAATCTTTATGGCCTTCTTTTAAACATCTACTAAAAATGCACTGCCTCTTTGTTGTCTTATATGGACCCCCCTTTTTTATTAAGCTGATGTACTGGTAACTATTTTAGCTTTTTACTGCCTACTTGCTTTTGATTATTGAGACTTATTAGCTTAATAAGATCCGATTTTGGAGGTCTCCTTTTTTTTGAACCCTTTTTTTTATTTTACTTATTTATCTTATTGTTTTTCAAAGCTATACTGATTCTTAATTGTTATCATTTAGTTTTTCTCTTCCTTTCTTTTTTTTTTAAAAAAGCTTCTTAAAATTATATTCTTTGGTCTTATGATGATAATGAGGAAAAATAAAAGGAATTACTGCTTAAGTTTAATCCTAGATATGTTGTTTTCCCTAAAAATGCTAGGTAGCATTTACTGTATCTTGCATTTAAATACTTAATTTGTTGGTGACCCAAAGATCTCATATTTCCAGCATGATTGGATCTAGGAATAAGGTTGATTTTTAGTTTATATCATTCCTAGAATGATATGATCAATTGCCCATCAAGCTTTTTTAACCCATTTTTAGGGGAAAATGACTGTTTAGGTTTGACCAAGATCAGTAATATGTATAAACTTATAAAATCTGAGGACACATATATGGTATATTTTCTTAGTTTCATTAATTTGATTATTAAAAGCCTTAGATCATTTCTGACCAACCGCATACTTTATAAAAATCATGCTAACTTTTATAATGTATATAAGGATTAAACTTTTTTATAACTCAAAATAAAAAAAACACAGGCTGACTCCCTTGGATGTAATGAAATCATAACTAACTTCAATATATCTAAGAGGAAATCACAGAAATAACAGAAAAAAAAATCTTACCTTGCTTTGATGATCTTGCTTTTCTTTGTTGATGGATGTTGATTTTCTTGTATATTTGCTTTATCTCTGAGTTTATATCTCTATGACTATCACTGCTTGTGATTTTCCCTTTTTTTTTGCTTGCTTGCTCCTTCTTTGCTCTTTGATTTCTATTGCTACTTTTCTAATAGCTTAGCTTCTTCTACATTTTCTTTTTACTCAAATTTTTCTATTTCTGTGTTCCTAAGTTTTTCTTTCCTGTCTTCTCTCTATTTCTTATCTTCTTAAATGCACTCACTTACTGCTATTTATAACCATCCCTGCTCTCACCCTGTTCACCGTTACCAACAGTCCCCCTTATCCCTATTCTCTATTTTTTATCTGTTGGTACAGATTGTCTTGGAGTGGGCCTATATTAGGCTAAGAGCTGGGTTGGGCTTAGCTGAAGGCTGTGGACTGCTGGACTTGGGCTGGCCCAATAGTTTTTTCTTGTAATTTTTATTTAGTTGTATTATTTCTTAATTTCATTGTAATTAATTTAATTTTAATTTTTTGATTTTTATTTTATTATCTTTTTTTGAGTTGTAATTTTAATTATTTTAACTTTATTTTTTATTTTGGGTTGTAATTAATTTACTTTTTTTTTAATTTTGGGCTATAATTAATTTAATTTTATTATTATTATTATTATTATTATTATTATCATCATCATCATCATCATCATCATCATCATCATTTTTTAGATAGTATTTTTAATTTTAATGTTGTAATTAATTTGTTGTTATTTAATTAATTTATAAATTATCTTTTCTAACTTTATAATTGGTTATTCTTTAATTTGTCATTAGGATTAGTTACTTAAAATTTTGGTTTTTGTTGTATTTAGTTATTACTAACTTAAATAATTAATACTCTGTATCATTAATCCTTAACTTATTATGACTTCATATTATTCATTATCCATTACATGTAACAATATAATTTGGACAACTATAAAACTAAATAACACATGATATTATAATTTCTATGATAATTCTTACCATATAATAATTATAAGATGTAATAATCATTCTTCCTTCGATATAATACTAGCATGCAATTTTGATACGTTTATGAATATCATTCAAGCAATGATACTAATGATATCATTATGACTTCTAAGATAGCACGTAACACCTTTGCTTTCAATTATTTTTATTTAATATATATATATTAGGGGCAGATAAAAATGGGTATTTACAGTTGCCCCCTTTTTGCGTTCTCTTAATATAATTAAGAATATGCAAAAACTGCAGATAGCCATTTGAGTCGGTGCATTATTTTATCATTTCCCATTCTTATCTACATATAATCAAGACACATAACACAGCAAAGGTGCCTAAGTCCCAATGTCTAAAATGAGACCAATCCTAAAACCATATACACACATATACATATTTACATATAGCCTCAGCAGAAGAATCATGGAACTTAATACATTATCAACCAATCTTGGTAGTGTGTAGGGATAGGTATTACCTACGCTAAGTTATACTCCCATGGCTTAATGAAATCTCCAAATGTATCATTGAATTTCATGAACCAACCTATTTGCTTTGCTGCCAAATAAGCATAACAAATAAAAGTAACTACAGAAATTGCAATTATATTTCTTTGATACACATAAGAGAGCGAATGAACAAGTTCCTAAAGGTCATCTAGTAAAAAGCCAACCTTATCCCATAAAACATTATAGTGTGTGGGTCTTGTCATTCTAATCATTCCAGCATGTGCACAGAGATAGAAATCATAGTTTTATGAGTGATAGACTTTATTATCAATGATTATGCTAGGTAGAAAATTCTTAAGCTAGAAAAAGAAAATTTTCATATGGTGATTCTTTTGTGTTACAAGTAGCTTGCATGTCTCCTTATAAGTAGATTTTATGTCGTAATTGAGATACTTTTAAAAATTAGAATCTTCTTGTGAGTGATTCCAATTTTTAATGTAGGTCGATGCCAAAACCTTCCTACGAGTGATTTTGACTTTTCTTTTACATTTTCCAAGATAGCAAAAATTCCTATGAATGAATATTATTCATGGAATAAGTGCATTTCAAAATTAGAATCTTCTAGTGAGTGACTCTAACTTAAAAATTCGATGTCTATCAAAATCACGAGCTTCCTATAGGTGAACATGATTTGAGATTTTGACATCTTTTAATATCAGAACCTTCCTACGAGTGGTATTCATATCAAATTTTGAATTTTCCCAAAATAGTGAGCTTCCTACGGGTGAACACTATTTATGGAATAAGTATATTTCAAAAATTAGAATCTTCCTACGAGTGATTCTAATTTAAAATTTTTTGATCAAAATCACGAGCTTCTTACGGGTAAACATGATTTGAGATTTTGACATCTTTTGATATCAGAACCTTCCTACGAGTGGTATTGATATCAAATTTTGAATTTTCCCAAAATAGTGAGCTTTCTATAGGTGAACGCTATTCAGGGGATCTTTTAAAATTTTTGACGTCTCTCAAAATCATGAGCTTCTTATAAATGAACGTGATTTAAGATTTTGACGTCTTATTAAAACCTTTTTATGAGTGGTAACATTAGTGATTGTGATCAAGCTGTGATTATAATAAGTCAGTTTATATCAAGATATTTCTTAGAAAAATCATTTTGAGCACTCATGTTTATAGAGTCCAATTTTTCTAAAATTTATAACCCTTGAATTTATCTTCTTAGAAATAATTCTTATGAGTCAAGTCATTCTGTTTAATTAGCATTTCCTCTTTTTGTGTTTTTTTTGAGATAAGAATCTTCTGTTGCTAATATTTCCTTTCTTTCCTTTTTATGAAGGTTGTCAAACTTCCTAATATTTTATGATTTCCTTTCGCCTTGTTGAGCTTATTTCTCTGGCGATGATGAGGAAAAACCTCTATTTGATAGAAAGGGTTAGTTCATCTTTTATTGATTTTGAACTGAAACACACCTAGTTTCCTCACTTTTGTCACCAGATATTCACAGTATCCTATTAAGCCAGTCTCGTCATTTTGGTTTATTCCTATATGTCAAGATTTTTCTAAAAGGGATCACCTTCCTTGAGAGTCTTAACATATATTTATATGAATTTTTCTATCCTTATCTAGGTATAAGCATCTAAAGCACGTCTCGACCTCAGACATCATCTTAAATATACTTGTATACAAACTTTTCCATCCTTGTTTAAAGAAGGATAAGTAATCTTCTATTATGAAACTATTTTAAAGTCTTTTATATGCGACTCATGTTTTCTTAAATATAGCAAGATATATATTTTTCAACTAGTAATAAAGAGAAAATTGCACATAACCAAACTATGAATTACTATATATAAAAAGAATTTATGACAGAACACTTGGTTGCAAAATGTGGTTATTATTATTTTTTTTTTAATTTTGTAATATGCTTATTTTATCAAAATTGACAACTTATCTATAATCTTTGGTATATTATTTTCTCTTTTTGATAATTTATCTTGATGGCAAAAACAAATCTCATGTCATATGACTGATCTCCTTTTTTTTCTCTTTTGTTTCGTTTTTTTATTTAAAATTTTGATAATCCAAAAGCCAGAATAGTCCACTGTTTAAACCAATGTTCCCAATTCATGAGCACTTTCTATTTACCTTGACCTTTAGATTATCTTCAGATGTAGGCTCACTAAATCTCCTCTTAATTTTCCTTGCTAGTATGCCCAACATTTCTTTTAATTATTCAGTTACATTTTTAGGATATTTTAACTGAGGTCTTAATTCCTCATTTCCTTTTTATATGTCCAGAGATTTTTTTGTCATAATACCCCTTTTGAGAGTAATGAAATGAGATAGTGAAAATGGGATAATAGAAAGAATGATTCTTTAAAATGATGAACTAGGATAGTGCAAAAGGGATAATGGAAAGAATGATTCTTTAAAATGATATACCAAATAGAAAAGCAAATTTTATTTTGACATGTCCATAATCATCGATAACTTCTCACATTGGACCATCCTCCCTTTTTTAAACATAATACTTTCTCACCATATCAGCATTAATAGGCTAAGAGAGTTCTTACCATCCTTATTTGTTAGAATTAATATGCCCTTTGAAAAGGCCCTTTTTACTACATATGGCCCTTCATATTTAGGTGCCTATTTCCCTCTTAAATCCTGCTATTTTAGGATAATTTTTTTCAAGACTAGATCTCCTTCTTGAAATCTTCTAGGTCTCAGCTTCTTAGCATGGGCACTTATAAGTCGTCGCTGGTATAATTGTCTATGACATAATGCCGACAATCTTTTTTCGTCTATCATATTTAATTGGTCATATCGCCTTTTTACCCATTCATTATCTTCCAAGTCTACTTCTAAGATAACTCTTAATGATGGGATCTCAACTTCAATAGGCAGCATAGCTTCTATTCTATATACGAGAGAGTACGAAGTAGCATCTATAAAAGTCTTTACTGTTGTCTTATACCCATGTAATGTATAGGGTAACATCTTATGCCAATCTTTATAGGTGACAACCATCTTTTATACTATTTTCTTTATATTTTTATTTACCGCCTCTACTTCTTCATTCATCTTGGGTCTGCAAGGTGTTGAGTTATGGTGAATAATTTTGTACTGCTTGCACATTTCCTCCATTGCTTTATTATTGAAGTTTTTAGCATTATCTGTAATTATTCTCTTTGGCAAGCCGTACCAACAGATGATACTATTTCTTATAAACTTAACTACCAAACCCTTGGTCACATTCATATATGAGGCAGCCTCTATCCATTTAATGAAATAATCAATTGCAATCAGTATGAATCAGTGCTTATTTAATGCCTTTGGCTTAATAGGGCCGATAATGTCAAATCCCCAAACTGAAAAAGGCCAAGGCGATGATAGCACATTTAAAGTTGAAGCAGGTGAGTTAATCTCATTGGCATATATCTGGCATTTTTGACACTTACGAACAAAATTTATTCAATTATATTCCATCTTTATCTAATAATATCCTAACCATAGAATCTTCCTTGCCAAAGTATACCCATTCAAATGAGTACCACAAAATTCTTCATGTACCTCCTCTATTAGTTTTTGTACTTGCTTTTCATCCACACATCTGATCAGGGTAGTATCATAATTTTTTTTGTATAAAACATCTCTTGTTATAAAGAAATTACTTACTAGCCATCATATTGTTCTTTTATCATTTTCTGTTATATCATCTAGATACTTCCCATCTTTGATATATTAGAGAATGTCGTAATACCATAGCTTTCTATCTACTTCCTGCTCAATATGTGTGCAGTAGGCATGAATTCCTTTAATCTTAATCTTAATAGGTGCCATTTTTTCATAGTCATCCAGCCAAAACATGGCTGCGAATGTTGCCAAAGCATCTGTAATTTGATTTTCTATTTGTGATATGTGCTCAAACCTAATATAATCAAATTACCTTACCAACCCCTAAATGTATTCCTAATATGGGATTAATTTGGCATCTTTAGTTTTGCATGTCTTGTTTAATTGATTTATCACCAAAATAGAGTCTCCATAAACCTCCAAACATTTGATCTTCATTTCTATTGCCATTTGTAAGCCCATTACACAAGCTTCGTACTCAACTATATTGTTAGTGCATTTAAAACATAATTTTGCTGTAACTAAATAGTAATTTCCTTTCGGAATTATTAGAATTACCCCAATTCCATGATGCAATGCATTAGAAGCCTCGTCGAATTTCATTATCCATTTTTTTGACCCTTTAGATGTTTTTTATAAAACCATCAAATTTTCATCTAGGAATTCTAAATTTTCCTCGTTGGTTCTTCCAACATTTTGCTCTGCTAAAAAGTCTATGATGACTCCTCCTTTAATAGCTTTTTGAGTGTTGTATATAATTTCACACTCATAAAGTAGTACTTGCCATCACACAATCCTTCCCGTAAGTGTTGGCTTTTCAAAAACATACTTGATAGGGTTCATTCTAGAAATCAAGTAAGTGGTATGGGATAACATATAATGTCTTAGGTGTTTTGTGGTCCATGCTAAAGCAGCACAGGTTTTTTTTAAAAGAGAATATTTTTCATCATAACTTGTAAATTTCTTGCTTACATAATAGATTGCTTGTTCTTTCCCACTTTCATTATATTGTCCCAACATTGCCCCTAGAGATTTTTCATGCACTGTCAAATATAATAATAGAGGTTTTCTAGCAATCAGAGGTTGTAATATAGGCAGATTTTTCAAGAATTCCTTAATCTTATCAAATGCTTATTAGCACTTCTCATCCCATTTGTTAGGATTTTTTTTTCATAATAAACTGAAAATAGGCTCACATGTTTTGGTCAATTGAGATATGAATCGGGCTATATAATTTAATCTCCCCATAAAACTTCTCACTTCTTTTTCCATCTTTGGGGATGACAGTTCTTTAATAGCTTGAATCTTGTCAAGATCTACCTCAATTCCTTTCTAGCTTATTATGAATCCTAATAATTTTCTTGAGGTTATCCCAAATGTGCATTTTACCGGGTTCATCCTAAACTTATTCCTCCTCAGCCTTTTAAATAATTTTTCTAATACCATCTCATGATCTTCCGCTAAGCGTGACTTAACTATCATATCATCAATATATACCTCGACTTATTTATGCATTAGATCATGGAATAGGGTAACTATTGCTCATTGATATGTGGCTCCTGCATTTTTCAGTCTAAAGGGTATTATCTTGTAATAGAAGGTTCCCCAAAGGGTAATAAAGCATGTTTTTTCTTTATCATCCTAGAATAATTTGATTTGATTATATCTAAAGAATCCATCCATGATAAAGAACATGCAATGGCTAGCAGCGCTATCTACTAATACATCTATATGGGGTAGGGGGAAATCGTCTTAGGGGTTAGCCCTATTTAGATCTCTATAATTTATGCACATTCTCACTTTTCCATCCTTTTTTAGAACTGGTATAATATTTGCTACCCACTCAGGGTATTCAACCACCTCTATAAATCCTACTTTAAGCTACTTTTTAACTTCTTCTTTAATTTTCAAAAGTACTTCTGGTTTCATCTTCCTTAATTTTTGCTTAATA
>CANXYI010929583.1:0-16658 GCA_948208565.1 Hura crepitans | reverse complement strand
AGCTTGTCAAAGGGAGCAAGAACCTTAGGACTCGTTAGAGAGTGAACCTAATCTCCTAGAATTTTTATTAAACTTTTCTGCTTTTTTATTTTTATTTCATTTGTCTCTTCATATAGAGATTGTTATTACAATCATAAGGAAAGTTCCCTAATTAAGGCTGAAATATAAAGATACTAAAATAAACCTCTTCTAGTCTAGGAAACTAAAAGAAAAGAAATCACATTAATTTGTAATCAACTAGCTAATCTAAGAAACTAAATAAAAGGAAAGAAATCGAATTATTTTTGCCACCAGGTGTAACAAATTAATAGTTTCCTAGTTGGAAAATTTGACTAGGCTTGTAACCTCTATTTAAAAAGGCAAAAATTAAGCATAAAATAAGTCAGAATTTCCCGCAAAAAAGTGCAAGAGATAGGCAACTCTCTTTAACGAGTTCAAAGGTATTAGCTCTATTTACAAGCTTTTATTGCGTAGTGTTCTAATCTCAATACGGGACTGCAGCAAAATTGCATCCAAGTTGGTTGATCCTGAGTTACTTGTCCCCCTAGCAACAATAGGCATATAATTCTGTTGTGATCCCATATTACGAATAGCGAACATTGATAAAGGTATAATTATTAATTATGACTGGTCTTTTGTCTATATTTGACTTAATTACAACCGTAACAAGTTTTGATATCAAGTGAACTTGCATCCTATTCTTTGTATTTGTAAAAGTTTCAACCTATCCATATTTTTGTAGCAATGGCCTTCAATATATCATTATTCAAAAGAAATTCTCTGCGGTGCATGCTTTCATATTGGGAGCCCCTTCATGTATTCCATTAGGATAATCCACCTAGAGGTTTAATTGAGCCCATGACATCCTTTCCAACTTAGCAACTAATGTCCTCATCAATTATGCCATAACTCCTTTTGTTGACCTTTAAAGAATTTTGGAGAAAGGATATTTTTATTATCTCACTTGTGAATAACTAATCAATATACAAGAGGTTCTATACAAAAAAAACTATGACTAATTAGGACATAGCTAGCCTATTATTACACAATCTAGAAAGGTAATAAATCAATTAACAAATCAATACACAAAAAGTAAGAAATCATATCAGTCAACACTCCCCCCTTCAAGTTGGTTTAAAGATATTACACATGCCCAACTTGCAAACTAAAGTATGAAAGGTCTAACTACTAAGCCCTTTCGTAAACACATCAACAAGCTGTTTATCTAAAGTCACGTGAAATAAACTCAAAACACCTCTTGTCAATTTTTCTTTGATGAAGTGCTGGTCAATTTCAATATGCTTTGTTCAATTATGTTGAACTGGACTATAGGCTATACTAATGGCAACTTTGTTTTCACAATACAAGGAAAGTTCATCTCCTTTAGATAGTCTCAATTCCTCTAGTAACTTTTGCAACCACATAAGCTCACAAACACCTTAAACCATAGTTATATTCAACTTCAACACTTGATTTGGCAACTACACTTTGTTTCTTACTTCTCCAAGTGACTAAGTTTCCTCTCACAAGTGTGCAATATCCAAATGTAGATCTCCTATCGTCTGGAGATCTAGCCCAATCTACATCTACAAAAGCTTCTATTTGGAGATGGCCATGTCTTGAGAAAAGAAGACCCTTCTCTAGAGCTAACTTCAAATATCATAGAATGCAAAAAACAGCCTGCATATGAAATTCACATTGATCATACATAAATTGACTCACCAAACTTACTGCATATGTTATGTCCGCTCTAGTGTGGGATCAATAAATGAGTTCCAACCAGCCATTGATCTCTCTCGTTATCAACTATCTCTCCAACCCCTGCTTGCAACTTATAATTGCTCTCAATGGGTGATTCTGCAGGTTTGCATCCCAGCATACCAGTTTCATCCAGGAGATCTAAAATATATTTTCTTTGAGAAATGAAGATCCCTCTAGTTGACCTAGCAACTTTAATTCCCAGAAAATATTGTAGTCTCCTAAGGTCCTTGAATTCAAACTCTTGAGACAAGAGTTTCTTCAATTGAGCTATCTCTTCTTTGTCATCTTCTGTCATTACAATGTAATTAACATAAACAATGGGAAGTGTAATCTTACATTGGTGATACCTTATAAAGAGGGTATGATCCGCATTGCTTTATTGATATCCAAAAGAGGTCATAGGTCTGCTAAATCTCTCAAACCATGCTCTACGAGACTGTTTCAATCCATACAAGGCATTTTTTAGTTTGTGCACCTTTCCTTGAGTTCTTAAAGAATCTCCATGTAAACTTCCTCTTCCAGGTCAACATGTAAAAATGCATTTTTAACATCAAATTACTGTAAATCCCAATCAAGGTTGGCTATACAGGATAACAAAATTCTGATTGAATTCATTTTGACAACAGGTGCAAATGTCTCTTGGTAGTCCACTCCATAAGTCTAAGTGAATCCCATAGCTACCAATCTAGCTTTGTATCTCTCAATCGAACCATCAGCTTTGTGTTTCACTGTGAAAACCCACTTACAGCTGACCAACTTTTTTCCTAAAGAAGTAACTAGTTTCCAAGTCTCATTTTTATCAAGAGCTATCATTTCTTTTACCATGGCTTCTTTCCAATTTGGATCTTTGAGAGCTTCCCCCCAATCCTATGGAATAGACACATGAAATGGATAAGGCAAAAACTCTACAGGCAGGAGACAAGGAATTATAGAAAACAAAGTTAGGGATAGAATATTTGATACATGACCTAACCCCTTTTCTGAGCAATAGGTAAATCAAAATTATGAACAGAATCAAAAGATAACTCACCAAATGAAGAGGAGTCTTGCAATATAGGTTGTATAATGGCTTTTTCTGTCTTGTTTTTCCTCGAATATCTCAACAAATTAGGTTTATCCAAATGTCTTACAATAGTCTCCTCTTAAACATTAACAATCTTCGCCTGAACATTAACATTTCCATCTTGAACCTTCTCTTCAACAAAACTCTCACCTGGAGTAAGATCATTAGGAGTTGCAAAACTAGGCATCACTTCTTGTCCTACATTATTCTCTCCCTGAAGAAGTGACAAGGTAGGTAGAAAGTAAGATTCAGATTCGCAAATAATAATATCCACACTGACATAATACTTTCTAAATGGAGGATGATAACATTTGTATCCTTTTTGAGTAGGAGAATATCAACAAACACACATCTATTGGCCCTGGGATCTAGTTTCCCGACATGTTTAGTATGGACAAAGCAAACACACCCAAATACTTTAGGAAGAACAATATATTTGATTTTCCCTCTTAAGATTTTTAAAGGACTCTTAAAGTTTAGGGTTTTAAAAGGCATCCTGTTGATAAGACAAGTTGCAACAAGAATTGCATCTCCCCAATAGGACTTTGGAAGGTTCATTGTAAACATAAGAGATATAGCAACTTCTAACAAATGTTTATTTTTCCTCTCAACTATCCCATTTTGAGCACTAGTACAAGGACAATTGGTTTGATGAATAATCCCATGGGACTCTAAATACACACTGAACCTACTATCATGTATTCTGTGCCATTGTCAGTTCGAAAAACTTTGATCTTGGCAACAAATTGATTGCAGATCATCTTATGAAAGGATTGAAAGCATGAAAAAACATCACTTTTTTATTTTAGTAAATATACTTAAGCCATTTTGGTATAACAATCAATGAAAATAACAAACCACCGGCTTCTAAACAAAGACAGTCCTAGTAGGCCTCCAAACATCAAAATGAACAATCATAAAAGGAATAGTGCTTTTATTATTACTTAAGGGATAAGAGTTTCTAGTATATTTAGCATACTCACAAACATCACAAGATAAAAGAATCAAATTGAGTTCTTTAAAACAAACTATGGTATAATTTTTCCAAGATATAAAAAGATGGATGTCCTAACCATCTATGCCATTGTATTATTTCCCAGTTGACATCCTTATGTCTTCCAAAAAGAGCTAGAATCAATCCTCTATGTCCTTCTATCATGTATAAGCGATCATGCACCCTACCACTAACAATCCTCGTCCCTGTGTGAAGGTTCTGAAAAACATAATGATTAGGAAAAAATTCGACTTTACAATTGAGAGCTTTAGTGATAGCACTGGTAGATAAAAGATTGATAGGAAATTGAGAAACATGAAGAACAGAAGAGAACTTAATATTCGGAGTACAGAAAATATAACATGCTCCAGAAATAAGGGTAAAAGAGTCATCAGCTACCTTGACACTATCCAGTTTTAGGCATAGAGAATAGTTAAAAAAACCTTTAGAAGAGTGTCATGTGTCTATTCGCACCAGAATCAATAATCCATGAGTCAAGGGGAGCAAAAGTATTGCCTAACTTGACAAAGTTGGATTGAGCACTGGAGGAAGAGTCAAGATGAGACAGAGGACGCCTGAAATGCTGAATTTCTTCAGAAGACAGACTTTCAGCTCAATTGGATGCTACTGTCTCAGACATATTTGCTTGATCTTTTGTTGAATTGACTCATTTCCCTCCATTACCTCTTGTGGGTCTCTCTTGCAATTTCCAGCGTCTTCAGAGTGCCTGGGCTTCCCACAATAGTCACAATGCAAATTATCTTTATTAGATGTTGTACCCATCGATTGCTTTGGAGTAATACTTGCAAACAATCCTGATTTCTCAATAGGAGTAGTATAAAGCATGGCATTTCTGCGATATTCTTCTTGTCGAATATAAGAATGTGTTTCAAGCGATGAAAAAGGAGACCTACCAAGAACCTGAACTTGTAATTGATCAAATTCAAGGTTTAAGCCAGCCAAAAAATCATACACCCGCTCTTTCTCAAGTAAGTTTTGAAATTTCACGACATCTCTAGCATATTCTGCTCGAAAATCTTGATAATAATCCAGTTCCTGCCATAAGCTACTCAACTCAAAAAAATATTCGGAAACTATCATTCCATCCTGCTTTTTGTCATGCACTTTGTTATAGAGTTCAAAAATCCTAGCATCATTTCCCATGCGCAAATAGGTGATTTGCGCAGCAATCCATATTTTCTCCACAATGTCAAGGAGCAAATGCTACTTAGAGATCTTAGGATGCATAGAATTGAGAAACTAAGTCATAACTAAAGAGTTGTCAGAGTCCCATTAGCTAAAAGCAAGATCATTAACAGGTGGATGTGCTATATCCCCAGTAATTTCTAGCTTTGATAAGCAGTAAACAGAATCAGGACCAAACTAGATACATACTACTACCATTAAGTTTAACAGGGATTATCAATACTAGTAGGTGGTTTCTCTACATCCTTAATATCAAACATAATGGCAGAATTGAAAAAACACTAGTTACAAAAGTAGAGAAACTGAACTTGTCCAGAGGAGATTGAGAAAAAACATAATACAACAGAGGCCAAAAAACTTGCTAACCAGCGTTGGAAAAAGTTGGCACAGAGGTGGGAAACGGGCTGACGTCGAAATGGTGATCAGAGTGGCATAGCATAAGCATAGTAGGCCCATAACCCATAGGTCCCAAGATCAAAACCTGGCTCTAATACCATGAAGAATTTTGGAGAAAGGAGATTTTTATTATCTCACTTATGTATAACTAGTCAATATACAAGGGGTTTTACACAGAAGAGCTATGACTAATTAGGAATATACAGCTAGCCTATTATTAAATAAATAATCTAGAAAGGTAATAAATCAATTAACAAATCAATACACGAAGGGTAAGAAATCATATCAGTCAACAACTTCTAAAATATTGATCTTAATTTTCATCTATACTAGAAATCACCATCATTAAAATCTAGAGCTCAAATATAAATGAAAATTAGTTTAACGTGTTATAGAGTGAATTATACAGATGGTCATCAAATTTTGACCATTATAACACTGTGATCTCAACAAAACTTTTTATAACCAAAATATATACAAACTATTATTAACTTACGCAGAAAGTAAAATTTACTAAAAAAATACAAGTTTAATATCAGGATTTGCCATGTGGAAAGACATGCATATGAAGGAATATTTTAAAAACATTTCGATCTAACACAACATCAATTCACAGAAAATAAATGTTACATCAGCATATGTCATGTGTCACCAAACTGCCCAAGCAACCCAACAATTGATATATGCTGATGTAGTGCTTATTCTTTGTAAACTGATGATGTGTCAGATCCCACATGCTGCTTCTGAAATGTTCATTTACCTGCATGTACTTCACGTAGCAACTTCCAGTATTAAACTTGTATTTTCTAGTAAATTTTACTTTTTGTATAAGTCAACAATAATATGTATATATTTTAGTTACAAAAAATTTTGTTGTGACCATAACGTTATAATAGCTAAAAATTTGATGATCATTTATGTAATTCACTCATGTGATATACATGTTTTTATAGGAAAATCCTATGAAGGCATGGAACAAGCCAAGAGCTGCATCAGAATTTTATTTTATTAGCTTTATCAGTTAGATTCCTTGTGAGCCATTTATGCTAGGCCTTTATTTCCTTATTGTTGAATATTCCACATCTGTTAATTATAAGTTGGTTATGCTCTTTATAATAGCATGTGCAATCCTCTCCCTTTGAGCTAGCTTGTGAGATGAGTTAGGTAGAAGTGCATTTTCTTACCACTTATTTTCCTAATTAAGTAGTTATGCTTATGTTTCTCTATTTAAATAATATTTGAGCTCTACTTAGAGAGCAATAAGACAGAAATAAAACTAGATTTTCCCTAAAACCCTTGATGTGCAAGACAAAGAAACATTAAGGTTAGAGTTCCCTTTGACAAGCTTTAAAATCTTCCCATAAGTTGGACGAAGGGAAGTAACATTAACAAAGGGAAGGCCTCATAACTAGAATTATTCATCATCCAATGACAAAAACCCTGTCTCAAAAACATAACAAATTGGTATCAGAGACTAGCACTGTAGGCTATAACAATGAATTGAAAACCTTATAGCAAGAAATTCAATAAGCAAATGAAGTAAGGATGGCTTCGATTGAATCATCCATCGAAGCTCAATTCTAGCAACACATCGGCTGGAAGGACTACTAAGGGGGTCCTATACAAGTTGCAGCAAGGAGACTTGCAATAATTCAGTAGGCAATATATTGTGGTCCCATATTATGGATCGGAATACCAAGTGATTAAGACAAGCATGTTAAAGAAAACTTATACCTTTGAACTCATTAAAGGGAGCAAGAACTTTAGGACTTCTTAGAGAGAGAACTTGATCTTTTAAAATTTTTATTAAACTCTCTGCTTGTTTTATTGATTAGGTTCAATCTCTTTAAATAAAGGTTACAAGCCAAATAATAAAGGTATTAAATGGTTAGAAACAATGGGTCCTATACTGTAGCATTTTTCTTCCCTTACTATGACTTTTCAGTGGAAGGGAAATCAATTTTGTTTAAGCGACAACAACGATATTGTGATCAAAGTGTGCATAACATCAGAGACACCAATTCAGAAGTGCAACGATTAGAATGTCTCTTGACCGAGTTTGGAGACTTGTTTCAAGAACCCAAGCTTGCCGCCTAAAAGAGAATGTGACCACCACATTTGTTTATTACCAAGAACAGCTCCAGTGGTTGTTCAACCATATCGTTATCCTTATAGACGAAAGGATGAGAACAAGAACTAGTGTAATCAAATGCTGCAACAGGGGTTTATTCGGCCAAGTAAATCCCCATTTTCTTCTCCGATTCTATTGGTTCCCAAACAGGATGGCTCTTGGCAGCTTTTACTGTGACCTAAATACTAAAACAGTGAAAGACAAATTTCCAATTCCGGTGGTTAAGGAGCTATTAATGCTCGGTACTTGTGCTGGGGTTACTATTAAGTTCGCATGAACCCTGCAGATGTAGAAAAAATAGCTTTCCGAACTCATCATGGGCATTTCAATTTCCTTATTATGCCTTTCGACCTCACTAATGTGCCATCTACCTTTCAAGCCATGATGAATGAGGTATTTCATGAATATTTACATCAATTTTTTAACTATATTTTGATTTACAGTAGCACTTGGACAGACCACTTGGTCCACATGAGAAAAGTCTTTATTTTGCTACATTCTCACCGACTTTATTTAAAACGTTCAAAGTGCTATTTTGGCTCTACTCAAGTAGCATATTTAGGACATATTATATCAGTTGCAGGTGTTGAGGTTGATCATAGGAAGGTAAATGCTATTCAGAACTAGCCTCAGCCTTAGTCCATTACCTCACTCCGTGGGTTTTTGGGATTGGCGGGGTATTACTGCAAATTTGTCTTTAACTATGGACAGTTGGCTACTCCCTTAACTTCCATGCTTAAGAAAAACTCCTTTTAGTGGAGTGAGATGGTCTTACATGCATTTGAAACACAAAAGCAAGCTTTATCAACCGCTCCAGTCCTACGATTACCAAAATTTGAAAAAGATTTTGTTGTTGAATGTGATGCTTTAGAAGGGGTTATCGGGGTTATTTTGCAACAAGAGGGTCACCCGATCGCATTCTTTAGTCGTTATTTAGCAATGCGGCATCAAAAGTTAGCTACTTATGAGAGGGAACTTGGGTTAGCGAAGGCAATGCAATATTGGCAACCCTACTTATAAGGGCGCTCATTCATCATTCGGAAATATCACTACAGTATGAATACTTGCTAGAACAGTAGCTAAAAACACCACCTCAACGACACTAGCTTAGTAAACTAATGGGTTACAACTTTACAGTGGAGTATAGAGCAGGGCATTTCAATAAAGCAGCGGATGCATTATCTCGCAAAACCACTGAGGATCTTTCTCTATTTGCTCTAGTTATCCTCGTAACACTTTGTTGGAATTAGTTTGAGAAGGATTGTCAAAGTTGGATGAATCATAAGGTTTGTGTGCCAAGGTTGGGAAGGGTGACCTAAATTCGGATTAGCGAGTTCAGGATGGTTGCTTTTGTCTAAGGGCCACATATAGCTCCTCCACAACTCTCCATTGGTTTCTACTATACTTCCCACCTACCATGATAGGACACATGAAGGGATTCAGAAAACATTGCATCGAATTAGGGTAGACTTCTACTGGAAAGGTATGAAGAAGGATATTGCCTCATATGTGGCTCCTTGCCCTCTATGTCAACACAACAAATCTGAGCATCTAAGTCCGACTAGATTATTCCAGCCTTTGCAACTACCAACCCAAGTTTGGGCAGATATCTCGATGGATTGTATCAACGGGTTACCCAAGCCTTGCGGTAAATCAGTCTTGTTTGCTGTGGTTGACCAATTCTCGAAGTATGCCTATGTTATTCCATTAGCTCATCATTATACGACTATCAGTGTGGCTCAAGTTTTCTTTGGACATATTGTCCGCTTACATGGAGTGCCGAAAACCATTACTTCTTGTTGGATTGCATATTATCTGTAAATTAGGATATATATCTCCTGTATCTTCTTTCCTATTACAGCTTTATTATGTTCATACTAGGCATTAATTGTATTCTTTCCTTTCTTAGTGAGGAGGTTCAAGTATAAATACCTCATTTTCTTATGTAAATGACACAACAGAAAATAAAAGAATTTATTTTCTCCAAAATCAACATGATATCAGAGCCAACGTCTGTGCTTTAGCGGTTAGTTTTATGGTTGATGAAAGAAAATCGATTACTCCACTTACGAACAACCCGTCTCTTCAAATAAGTCTAGTGAAACTAAATGGGTCCAATTTTTTTCTTGGTCTAGATCTTATTTGTTATTTATAAAAGCACAAGGTTTCCATGGATACCTTACAGGGACAAAAAGATGCCTCCGACTACAACCTCAAGGTTCAACCAATGTGATGCGGAAAATTCCCTTGTCATGTCATGGTTAATCAACTCCATGCAGCTGAACATCGCCCGAACCTATTTACTACTTAATTCAGCTGCAAAGATTTGGGATGTTGTTACTCAGACTTATTCTAAAGTTGGGAATGATGCACAAATTTTCGAACTGAGGAACAAGATTCACTCCACCAAACAAGGTGATCTATCAATCTCTCAATATTTTTCTGAACTCTATGGTCTGTGGCAAGAATTGGAATATTATCAGGATTTTCAAGCTGATTGTCCTAGAGATGCTGTAAAATTTCAAAAAATGATTGAAAAAGAACGCATCTATGATTTTTAGTTGGATTGAATAATGAGTATGATCCTATCAGAATTCAAGTTCTTGGAAAGGATCCTCTACCATCCTTGGAGCAAACCTATTCTTACATACAACAAGACGAAAGCTGGTGGAGTGCCATGCTGTATACTACACCTGTTGAAAAAGCACGACTTACTACCAATTCCCCCCATAACAAGCAAATTGGGGCCACAATAAACAAGGATCAATTGCACTGTGACACATGATGGAACTTACATGAGCGACCTCTTAAAGGTAGAGGAAGTAGAAAGGGGGGATCCAATCATTCTCAAGCACATATAGCTAAAACAAATGGAATTGAAGAGCTTGTTCCCAACACTTTAATCTCTCAAAAAACTATTATCATAGCTTGATTCTCCATCCACTACAAGCAACTCCAATTATGCAAATCGGGTACTTCTTTATTAGCTGATCTTTCACAATTATCCTAAATAATAGATTCTGGAGCAAATAGACATATGACATGCTGTTCTAACATTTTTCAATCTTATTTACCATCAAAAAATAATGATACTGTTTGAATAGCCGTTTGGTCTCTATCACCTATGTTAGGGACAAGTTCTATTCACTGTACTTACAACCTTCATTTATCTTTAGTAATTCAGGTTCCCAAATTTCCTATTAATTTACTATCTGTTAGTGCTCTTACTAAAGCCTTGAATTGCAAATTTGAATTTTTTCCGAACCATTGTCTTTCAGGATTTACTATTAAGGAAGAGGATTGACAGTGGTAAACTACAAGATAGCTCATACGTTCTGGACATCAACTTAGAATCAACAGAAGCCTTTTTTGGTAGCAATAAGGATGCCAATCATGAAATTATTCAATGGCATAGGCGGTTAGGGCATCCATCCTTTTTTGTTGTAGCAACGTTGTATCCCCTTTTGTTTCAGAAAACTCAATTTGATTCCTTATGTTGTGATGCATGTGAATATACAAAACATAGTAGAACAACTCATCACTTGAGTAATAATAGAAGTTGTGCCTTTTAAGATTATCCACTCTAATGTTTTGGGACCTACTCAAATTCTTTCTTTATCTGGCAATCGATGGTTTATTATTTTCATTGATCATTGCACTCGTCTTACTTGGGTATATTTAATGAAAACAAAAAAAATGAGATGTCCTCTTGTTTTAAATCTTTTCATAAAATGATATGTACTCAATGTGATGCAAAAGTCAAAATCTTAAGTGATAATGGGAAAGAATACTTGGAGAAGGGTTCCAAACCTATTTAGATAATAATGGAATAATTCATCATACTATTTGTCAATACACTAATGCACAAAATGGGGTTGTTGAACGGAAAAATAAACATTTACTTGAGGTAGCAAGGTCTCTCGTTCACTATGAATTTACCAAAACATTTTCAAGGAAATGCCATTCTCACTGCTGCATATCTTATTAATCGTATGCCTCTAAAACCTCTAAATTTCTGGAGTCCTTTGGAAGTTTTACAAGGAACAAACTCTTACAATGTCCGATCAAAAGTCTTTGGGTGTGTGCTTTGTCCACAATAAAAATGCCAAAAAATTAGGTTATCGAACCTTGAAATGTGTGTTTGTTGGTTATTCACCCACACAAAAAGATATAAATGTTATCATCCCCCTACAAGAAAATACCTTGTAAGCATGGATGTTACCTTTTGGGAAATTGAACCTTATTTTTGTCCAAATCCACCTCTTCAGGGGGAGAATAATAAACGGGAAAAGGTGATTCCCAGTTCTGTTATCCTTGAAAATCCTGTTCAAGGAGAGATAAGAGAAACTTATGGGGGTGTAGGTGAAGGAGAAAATGATGAAAATGCAAGAGAGAATGTGGGACAACTTAATAGACCTGATTTAAAGAGGTATACAAGGAGAGTCAAGCCATCATGCAGTCTATTAATGATCAAGAACCAACCTCTCTTCCTAGTAAAGATTCTGGTAAGATTCTTCCTATAACTCTCGACTCAATTGATGATAGACCAATTGCACAAAGGAAAAGAGTAAGAACTTGCATTAATCATCCTATAACCAACTTTGTTCCTCATCTCAATCCCATAAAATCTTTGTCTTGCTTATCTCTTCTGTATCCATTCCCCAGGATTGGAAAGAAGCTATCCAAGACTAGAGGTGGAAGGAGGCAATGGTAGAAGAAATGAAAGCTATAGCAAAAAATGGAACTTGGGAACTTGTTGATCTTCCATCTAGAAAGAAGATTGTCGGATGCAAATGGATATTCACAGTAAAATACAGATCTGATGGTTCAATTGAAAGGTACAAGGCTAGGTTGGTGGCAAAGGGATATACTCAAACTTATGGAATTGACTACAAAGAGACATTTGCTCTTGTTGCAAAAATGAATACCATTAGAATCCCCTTATCCTGTGCAGCTAATCTCAACTCGGAACTACAACAACTTGATGTAAAGAATGCTTTCTTACATGGAGACTTAGAAGAAGAAGTTTATATGGAAATTCCTCCAGGCTTTGAAAATGAGAAGATACAAGGGAAAGTGTGCAGATTGAAAAAAGCACTATACAGGTTAAAACATTCTCCAAAGGCTTGGTTTGACCAATTCATTAAACTTATGATTTTATTTGGGTTTGCTCAAAGCAATGTTGATCACACCTTGTTCATTAAACATAACAAAGGAAAAGTCACCATTCTTATTGTCTATGTTGACGACATTGTGTTAATAGGAGATGATTTAGAATAAGTAGCAGGATTTAAAAAACTTCTTGCCCAAAAGTTTGAAATAAAGGATCTAAGAAGATTATAATACTTCTTGGGAATTGAAGTTGCTAGATCAAAGAAATGAACCTTTATTTCCCAACGAAAGTATATTTTAGATCTTTTACAGGAAACCAAGATGCTAGGATGCAAACTTACAGAGTCTCCTAGTGGAAGTAATCACAAGTTACAAGTAGGAGCTGGTACACCCATTGAGTTAGAAAGATATTAGAGGTTAGTAAGAAAGCTTATTTATCTTTCACATACTAAACTAGACATAGCCTATGCTGTCAGTCTAGTAAACCAATATATGCATGATCCAAGAGAATCTCATCTACATGTTGTCTATTGTATCTTGCGATATCTAAAATCAACTCCAGGAAAATGAATTCTCTTCTCAAGGCATGGACATCTTAGGATGAAGCCTTTACTAATGTAGATTGGGCAATATCTCTGGATGATCGAAGATCAACAACAAGGTATTATACTTTTGTTGGAGGGAATTTGGTTACATGGAGAAGTAAAAAGCCAAGTGTGGTTGCTCGATCATCAGCTGAAGTTGAATATAGAGCTATAGCCTAAAAAGTTTGTGACCTACTCTAGCTACGAAAATTTTTGGAAGAACTAAAGTTGTCAAAAGTAACAGGATATCTTTATTATGTGATAGCAAAGCAGCCATTAGGATTGCTAATAATCCTGTACAACATGACCGTACAAAACACGTAGAGATAAACCGTCATTTCAAGATAAATTGTTAGAGGACTCCTTATGCGTATCTCATGTGTTGTCTGAAAAGCAACTTGCTGATATCTTCACCAAAGCTCTTTGCAGCAGAGCCTTTCATAATCTAGTTTGCAAGTTGGGCACACGTGATATCTTCGCACCAACCTGAGGGGGAGTATTGGATTGCATATTATCTGTAAATTAGGATATATATCTCCTGTATATTCTTTCCTATTATAGCTTTATTGTGTTCATACTAGGCATTAATTGTATTCTTTCCTTTCTTAGTAAGGAGGTTCAAGTATAAATACCTCATTTTCTTATGTAATTGACACAATAGAAAATAAAAGAATTTATTTTCTCCAAAATCAACACTTGTTATCGTGATGTGGTCTTCACCAGCACTTTTTGGAAAGAACTCTTTCATTTTTATGGTACTAAGTTATACATTTCTTCTGATTATCATCCACAAACTAATGGCCAAACTAAGGAGGTCAATAGGACTGTGGAGATGTATCTTCGTAGCTTTGTAGGGGATAATCCTCAAAAATGGGCTGCTTGGTTTCCATGGGCAGAATATTGTTGCAACACTTCTTTCCATTCTACACTTCAAACACCATTCAAGGTTGTATATAGGTGTGACCCGCCTAGGTTGCTTTCTTATATACAAGGGTCAACACATGTTGATGCTACTTTGTTGGATCGGGATAAGGTTTTAGGTGATATCTAGAACTGGCTTCTTCAAGCACAATAGCAAATGAAGGAATACTATGACAAGAAGCATCGTGATATGGAATTTAACTCGAGAGAGCTTGTCTAGCTTCGCTTACATCCTTACCGACAACATTTAGTCCAGCTGAATGTGCACAGTAAACTTTCCCCTCAATTTTATGGGCTGTTTTCAAACGAATTGGGAAGGTTGCATACAAGTTGGATTTGCCAAGTGACAGCTGCATTCATACCGTTTTCCACGTTTCTCTACTGAAGGTATTTAAAGGTGAGTGGTTGCCCTCTATGACTGAGTTGCCCCAAGTTGAGGATGGTAAGGTAGTTCCTGCACCTGCTGTTGTTCTGTATGCTCATGTCAATCATGGAACAAAAGAGATACTTATTCACTAGTCTGGTTTACTGGAATCTAATCCCACTTAGGAAGTTTTGGATCAGTTCCAGTTGGTTTATCCATCCTTTGAGCTTGAGGACAAGCTCTTTCAGCGAGAGGGGGTAATGTTGTGGATGTGTTTGTTGGAAAGACCTGTGCGGAAGACTCGTTAATCTAGATTGCCTATTTCTATTTGTTTGCTATTTTTTTGCTAGTCAGTTTGTTATTGTTTTATTTAGTGTTATTCTTCTAAAGGAAGCCTACAAAATAGGTCTTCTACAGCTGTAATAAGTACTAACCTATTAAAAGGGCAATTTAAGGAATAAAACGGCAACTATTAATTTAATAAAAAATTAGAGATCAAAGTTCACTCTTTGAACGATCTTCCAAAATAGGTTAACAAAAGAACTCAAACAAGGAAAAAGGAAAGGGTAGGCTATTCGAACTAGACTTTCCTATTAATCAGCTTGTAACCAGATCCTATACTAAACAACCTAACATTCTCTTGTCCTCCAAGTTAAGAAAAAGGATGGCACTTGGAGATTTTGTATTGATTATAGAGAGCTTAACAAGGTGACAATTAAGGCCAAATTTCCTATTCCCTTGGTAGAAGATCTACTGGATGAGTTACATAGGGCCATAATGTATACTTAACTAGATTTAAGGTTTGGCTATTACCAAATCAGAATGGAAGCATATGATATTCCCAAGACAACCTTCAAAACACAATCTGGCTACTATGAATTTTTAGTTATGCCCTTTGGGCTAATTAAATGCCCCTACCACATTCCAAGCACTAATGAACAGCATCTTTAAGCCCTATTTGATGAAGTTTGTCCTCGTTTTCTTTGATGATATCCTCATATAAAGCCCGACTAAAGGGTTAACTACACTGATAGCTACTTAACTTATACCCTAATAATAGATAAGTAACAATAAATAATTTTGTATCAGAAAAATGCATGAACTTTTAAAAACTTTGTAAGGAAAATCACTATAACCATTTTTATTATTTTTTTGCTGATAAATGATAATGTAATTGTTAACATCAGTTAGATAATGCCATAATGAGCACGTTACCTAATAACTAAAAAATATTGATATATCAAAATTGTACATTTCTTGCCTTTTCAACTTCATTCACGTATGATATTGCCACATGTACATTTGACATGTAGACTTTTCTTAGTCATTGAGTGAAATGACACCTCTACATGGCATTTTTTGACTGATGTTAATAATCACGCCATCATTTATAAGCCAAAAACATAATAAAATGGTCACAATGATTTTTCTTGCAAAATTTTTAAAAGTTCAAGTATTTTTCTATTACAAAATTTTTCATCATTACTTGCCTATTATTAGAATATAAATTGAGGGACCATTAGTGTAATTAAGCCCCCCACTAAAACATTGCATTAGCAACATCTCAAGCTTGTTTTTTACCTCCTCAAGAAAAATCAATTGTATGTTAAAGAATCTAAGTGTGAGATAGGTCAGAGGCAAGTTTCTTACTTGGGAGACATCATTTCTAAATCAAGGGTTGCCACTGACCCTGCTAAAGTGGAAGCCATGATCACTTGGCCAATTCCTAAAAATCTCAAGGCACTTAGAGGATTTTTTTGGCTTAATTGGCTATTACAGGAGATTTATTAAGGGGTATGGTGCTATCAGTATGCCCTTAATTGAATTGCTTAAAAAGGACAACATCCAATGGGGACCAGAGGCTCAAAAAGCTTTTCATCAACGGAAAAGCCATATGACTACATCTTTTATCTTAGCTCTCCCTAACTTCCAACTTCCTTTCACTCTGGAATGTAATGCCAGCAATTCTAGGATTGGTGCTATGCTTTTACAACAAGATAAGCCTATTGCCTTTATTTCCAAGCATCTCAACACTAGAAATCAGCAACCCTCAACATATGCGAGTTACTTGCAATCACTTTTGCAGTCACTAAATGGAGGCACTACAAACTACTTTCGCCATCAAA
>CANXYI010929363.1:0-15259 GCA_948208565.1 Hura crepitans | reverse complement strand
TATGGAATTTCCCAAAAATGAGCTCCTTTCACTAATTTCTTGAGGGATTAGGAGAGAGAGAAAAGATAAAATATGATAGCTTTTATATGTTCATGGTGTCGGCTTTGTGGGTATCATGGGGAAGAAGATGATTTGGTCACTTGTGTGGTGTATACACACGTGTAATGACTTATGTGGGATGGGTTGGATAGCTTGGATTGGGCCAAATGGGCCCCAAATAATTTATGTGCATTTTAGGCCCAATTGCACTTCAAAAATTCATAAAATATTCCCTAAGTCTTCAAAAATTCCCATTTTAGTTTTAAAAATCCTTGATTAATGGGACTAAAGCCCATCTAAAATTTCATATCAAAGTTCCACCATTGATTTTTTGCATTATTCACGGCCAGAATAAAATATTCAAAAAAATCTAATGACCTCACAAAATTATAATTCCTCCTCCATCATACTCAGTGGAATTTTTTATGTTCAGGGTATGATATTTTCGAGACCATCGAGGCACATCCTAGAGCTGTCTCGGCCTAACCTCATTTTATCTTCGTAAATAGTAGTTTTTGACCTAAAATAATTTATTGGTTTTGCTAAATTTTTTAATTCATTCATTTTCCCTATTTTCAGGCCCGTCAAAAGTTTTATTACCAATATGCCAGTCATCTGACTCGAAATGATGGCCCACACCGTAGGAAACATCACTCGGGCCTAAAAGATACTGTTCATAAGACCTTGATTGTCGGGCATTACAAAAAGAATAGTAATTTTTATGCAAAAAGGACCCATATCTATTTAGGAAATTTTAATGACCTATAACTAACTAAAAATTACAGTCAGATGAAATAAATTAAAATATGTGTCTCATTACCTCGAAAATAATTAGAATAAATATTTGATGAGGGGAAAAGTGATTAGTCAGGCTAAATTAGAACTAGAATGGGGTGAAGAGTTGATAAATCATTGAGAAGCTAAATGAATAAATTAAGAAATAAAGAAAGAAATTATTAATACACAATAATGTATGGATAAAGTTTTAGGAAACTAAACTCTGTAAAATTGATGGACTTCAGGACATAAAAGTATATTATAATTAATAAAGACTAAAATATTATATATGGGGTGAACCTCATAAAGAATTCCATAAAGTGTATTGTGTAAATTATTAGACAGTATAAAAAAGATATATTATTTGAAAAATAGTAACAAAGAAAGCGAATAACGAAATCGAAGAACCAAGTCAGTGTATAGAAATGTAAGAATTATGTAACATAAAATATATGGGATATAATCTGTCAGGACTCATGGAAATGAGGTAAATTAGATACATATTTTCAATAGAGAAAATCAAGATTAATTATGAATGAAGTTAATAACCAAAGTGGAATAAAAGCAAAGACATGACAACTTGATGAAACTAAAAAGATATTAAGCGAAATTTGACTGATAGGTGAACCAAGAATGACCACGAAGAATGATACATTTTATTATGGATAAACTGAATAATGAACTTAATGGCTTTGAAAGGTAATGAAAAGGGAACCTAGGGAGTGATGGTTGTTTATACACTAGATAGGTTGACCAGTCAACTAGGGATTAGTAATTGCTAAAGGCTAAGTCTATATGGATTTAGCTTGTGTACAACGGGTGTAGCCATTGAGTATTGCTTTAAGCCTGCACGCTCTAGGTATTAGGAGGCCTATGGCTAATCCTTGCTACCCTCTTATGGATATTGGGAGGTTCCACGGGGCTGATCATTGCGATCCACTAGCTGTCTTACTTGTGCAGATTGTATTGGGATATTAGGAGGTCCCACGGGGCTGATCCCTACTATCCCCTTTTTGATATTGGGAGGTTCTTAGGAACTGATCCCTACTATCGGGCAAAGGGTGTGTACAGACACCGAGGTCCATAATATGGGCCACTGTATAGCTTTATCTTTTGTCCAGTACTTGGACTGGGTTGGTGTAGCTATTAAGGTCCAAAATAGGGGCCACTACACATTGTGATTTCCCATTTATCCAGTGGCTGGGAGTTCTTTTTAGACCTTATGGGTTTAAATGGGTTAATTAAAGAAATTGAATAGACTCTTAAGATATTTTAAAAGAATTGTAAGGTGAAGTGTGATGATTAAGGTAACTATAAGTAAACATATTAAGAACATAAAATAAGCTATAAAGAGAAAGATGCAATAAACTTATATGAGTATAATGAGATCCTTAAGGGGAGTAACAGACTGATGAAATGGGAAATGAAAAGGCAAAACATAAAGAAGAAATAAGTTAAAGAGGGAATTATCTAATGCAAATAAAATAGATCGTAACCTATGCGCATATACCTAATGAATAAGGTTGAATAATGGAGATTGATCAGGGGATAGTAGAGATAGTTGGCTAAGCTATATGAATCATGTAATTTAAGCTTGGTACATAATAAATAGAATGGGGGAAATGTTGGTATAGATCATAATTAAATGATAAGGAATTAATACAAAAAGGTGAAATAATATCTGAAACCCCAAGTTAGGAGTTTAGCTGACGTATGGTGAACTAGTGACTAATTAAGCATAATTGGAGGCTAGAATAAAGTGATTAGGAATTATAAATAGACGAAATGTGATATGTCATGTGTATATGCATATGATTGTGATACATGGTATGTTTGATTAAATTCACCACTGAGTGCATACTCAGCATATCTGGCATCCAATGCGTAGGTGTTAAATATGGATGATATGATGAGTATGACTAGTGGTGTAGCCGACGACTGTCCAGGTATGGAATTGTTTAATTAAGATGTGTCATGTTCATAGATAAAGGCATTCGTGCATTTGACCATGGGTAGTTAAGAGTTGTGATGTGTGAATAGCCATTATAATAGCTATAGATGGACATATTGACCTATTGTTAGTGTTTAATGAGTTTCTCGCTATAATCATAGCATAGACCAATACTTGGCAGTAAAATCAGGCTTGTAAATGTTATATGCCTAGTAAGTTGACCTCAGGCCACCGAAGCCATTAAATGAAATTTCTAGACTGAACAGGAGAAATCTAAGTAAGAGTTAAATGAAAGGCCCCTAGGGAAATCCTAATATAGGCAACCTCACGGGAAGTAGCACACTTTGCTTATTTTCTTTAAGAATAGGTAGGGGGTGTTACACGAGAGCCATGCTCTAACGATAGTTGGTCAAAAGGCTACTAGGGCTTAGACTATTTCTAAAAGTGATGATAGGTAGGCATCTTCAGTGATACAAGTACTGCTAATATTCTTTAGGAGATGTTGGATTTTTTAAGATAGGCCATCGTAGTAGGATCTCTACCACCTCTACCTGTTCAATAACCACTACTACTACCTCATGCTTTCCAAAAGACATATCTTAAGAGGATAAAGAAGATGGGAGCTGAGGACTTTAAGGGTAAAAGAGTGGTGGATGTTAGTACGATAGAATACTTGTCAGACAAGACTATTCAGATCATATAACAGCTAAAGTGTAGTCCTGAGGTAAAGGTTGTTTGTGTAACGTCTTTTCTATAGGAGGAAGATTTTAAGTGGTGGGATGTCTTGATTAAGCATAAGAATAAAGTAGATTTGACATGGGACTTCTTCTTGGAAAAGTTTCAAAAAAACTATATCACTGAGCACTACCTAGACACCATAAGGCAGGAGTTTGTGGATCTTAAGCTAGGTTAGAGGTCTATAGCAAAGTATGAGAAAGAGTTCACTATGCTGAGTTGATATGCCAAGGATATGGTACAAATAAAAGTTGATAGGTGTAAGTGGTTTGAGAAGGGGCTTAATATAGAGATCAAGATGCATATACCTCCGATGAATATTAAAGACTTCTTTGCTTTAGTGGCAGCTTGTCATGTTATAAAAGAGGTTCAAAAGGAGAGACAGGAGTTCTATAAGAAGAAGAGATCTTATGGTCAGGGATCAGCCAGTGCAGCTTAGTACATAAATAAGAAGTTTAAAGGAGGTCAGTCTAGGGTGCCACAATAAATCGAGAGCCAAGGTCAATCATAATAATTAGGATAAGGGGCTCAGAGTAAAGCAAAGCAATAGTAGCCTTAAGTTGTTAGTGTTAGAGGATCCACAACTCAGAGGAATCAGTTACTCAAGTGTCAAACATGCCATAAAAGACATAGATAGAAGTGTTAGAGTTCCAAGCTAGGAGTTTGATTTAGGTGTGATTTAGTAGGCCATTTCATTAGAGATTACCTAAAGCAGCTTGATGGTGGATAAAAATCTACAACTGTTACTATTAAAGGTTAGAGAAGGGATTGAGCTGAAAAGATAAGTGGTACTTAGGGAACTAGGACTTATAGTAGAGTAGAGCATAAAGTGCTTACTAGGTAATATGCCATCGGAGCCAGAGAGGAGGTAGATTCACCTGAAGTGATAATAGGTACCTTTCTTCTCTTTTATTCACCTATTTTAATATTAATAGATTCGAGATTTAGACACTCTTACATAAGCACAACATGAGCATGAGACCAAGGGTTAGCATTAGAAATCCTTAACATGGAAGTTATGATTAGCAACCTATAGGTTATTATGCTATTATGGACAAGGTTTACAAAGAGTGTCTCTTGATGGTGCAAATACATGAGTTTTTTAGCTTAGCTAATTAAGCTACCTTTTGATGAGTTCAAATTGATTTTGGGCATGAATTGGTTGTCCAAGTATCAAGCAGTTCTGTGATTATAGATCGAAGTAGATATCTCTCAAGGCTATTAATGGGATAGATATCATAGTAATGGGTGAAAGGATAGATTTTCTGTCTAATATCATATCAATTATTATAGCTAGGCACATGTTGAGAAAAGGTTGTTAAGCATTCCTAGCTCATATGTGTGATACTAGTAAAGGAGAGCCAAATGTAAGCCTTATACCAATGGTGTCAAAATATGTAGATGTCTTTCCAAAAGAGTTGCCTAATTTGTCGCCAAAATAGGAACTTAAGTTTTCTATAGAGGTTTTACCTAGCACTGCACTAGTATCTATAGCTTTATATCAAATGGCTCCTATAAAGTTAAAGGAATTAAAGATCCAATTGCAAGAGTTGCTTGACAAGGGTTTCATAAGGCCGAGTGTGTTGCCATAGGGAGCACCGATCTTGTTTGTAAAGAAAAATAATAGTTCTTATTAAGAATAAGTATCCTTTACTGTGGATTGATCATTTATTTGATCATCTTAGAGGAGTTAGTGTTTTTTTCCAAGATTGACTTGAGATCTGGTTATTAACATTTAAGGATCAAAGAGCCAAATATGGGAAAGATGGCTTTCAAAATAAGATATGGCCATTATAGGTTTTGGTAATGCCATTTGGACTTACTAATGCTCCTATAGCTTTTATAAATCTTACGAATCATGTCTTCTAACCCTTCTTAGATTAGTTTGTGGTAGTTTTCATTGATAACATTTGGTATACTCTAAGAGTAAAGAAAAGCATGAACAACATATGAGGATGGTTCTTTTGATTTTAAGAGAAGAGAAGATATATGCCAAGCTCAACAAGTGTGAGTTTTGGTTAGATGAAGTATCTTTCCTAGGACATATAGCTTTAGCTGAGGGTATTTGAGTTGATCCTAGTAAGATTCAAGCTATTACAGAGTGGAAACCACCCAAAAACATGACTGAGATTAAGAGTTTCTTGGGTCTAGCAAGCTATTACAAATAATTCGTCAAAGGGTTTTCTTTGATTGTAGCACCTATGACACATTTGTTAAAGAAGCTCCTATCTTTGATAGGTGTCAAGTGAGCTTTGATAAGTTAAAAGCCATGTTGACAGAAGCTCCTATCTTTAGACAGTCGGTATCTAGCAAGCATTTCACTATCTACAGTGATGCATCTCATAATAGTTTAGGGTGTGTTCTAATGTAAGAGGGTAAAGTTATTGTAATTGCTTTGAAACAATTAAAGCCTCATGAGATGAATTACCCTACTCATGATTTAGAGCTTTTAGTAATTTTTTTTGCTTTAAAGATTTAAAGAAACTATCTTTATAAAGAAAAGTGTTATGTTTATACAGATCACAAGAGTTTAAAGTATCTTCCTACATAAAAGGAGTTAAACTTAAAGTAGAGACGTTGGATGGAATTGATCAAGGATTATGATTGCCTAATTAATTATCATTTAAGGAAGGCTAATGTAATAGTTAATGCTCTTAATAGGAAGTTAATGTCAGCCATAAGGGCCATGAATGTTAGGTTAAAACTTATAGATAATGGTGAACTTTTAGCTAAGATGCAAGTGAAACCTAGTTTGCTACAGCAAGTGAAGGATTCTCAGAAAGATTATCATAGGTTGATGAGTGTGATGAGTGTTATTCAAGAGGGGAAGCCTACTGAGTATAATATTAAGAGTGATGGTTGTTTGTACTACCACAACAAGATATGTGTTCTATATATGGAAAAGTTGAGAAAGCAAATTTTGTAGGAAGCTCATAATGCTCTTATGCTATGCATCCTAGTAGCATAAAGATGTATCATGATTTGAAGACTTTTTATTGGTGGCCAAGCATAAAGAAAGATGTATATTAGTTTATGACCAAGTGCCTTACTTGTCAATACGTAAAGGTTAAACACTAGGTTCCCTCTAAATTGCTTAATCCTATAACAATTCCTGAGTGGACATGGGATAGGGTCACTATGGACTTTATCTATGACAAAGATCATATATGATTTAGTTTGGGTTGTGGTAGATTAGATGACTAAAAGGATGGACTACTTTTTAGAGAAGCTTACTGAGTTATATATTAACAAGGTCATCAGATTGCATAGAGTGTCATCTTCCACTATATTGAATTGAGACCTAAGGTTTATGTTAAGGTTTTGGAAAAAGCTTCACAATGCCTTAGGCACTCGATTAGGTTCAGTATGGCATTTCATCCTCAGACTGATGATCAATCAAAAATTGTCATTCAAGTAACTCTTAATACTTGAGTGATTTTGATATTGAGATGTCTTACTTTTTTGCCTACGATGATAACCAGAGACAGGCTCAAGCAACAAGGCAAGCAACCTGAAAACCATGTCCACACGGACTAAGATGGCATAAGTGTGCTTAGACTTGATCTATGAGGTCTATACCAAAGCCAACTTAGACCACTTAAGCCCAAAGCCTAAGGTCTATATGGATAAGCCAAAGCCTATGTCTCAATAGACTAAATTTAACCTGGCTAAAGACCTAGCCCAAAGTCCATAGACTAACAGGAAAACCCATGCCTAAGTCTGCACAGACTTGCCAATGAAAAAATTTCCAGAAGTGTGGGATTCCTATACAAGCAGTAAATTCTAGTCCTAAAGGAATTCTAGCACCTCTAAACAAGATATCTTAATGTTAAGCCTATAAATACCCTTCTTAGGGTATGTATAAGGGGGAGGCTCATGAGGAGGCAAAAAGAGAAGCTCAAAAGGAAGCATTCTTGAGCAGCCAAAAACCCCTATCTGTACTACCAAAAACCTTGATCATAGGAGTAAGTCATTGCTTTGAATTATTTCGTATTGTAAAATTGTTGACTTCTATGTGATAATCATTCTATCATTTTTGTCTTAATCATACAGACTTATATATGAACATGATAAAGTCCATACGGACTAACTTTATTGTTATATGCATGATTTATTATCCACACAGACTTATAGTTAATAATAATATCTCATTTGTCTTATCATGTTCTAATGTATTCTGCTTACTATATTGGCATAATCCTCTGATGTTATCATGTTATGTAAATATTCCATCCTATTATATGTATATTGTTGACATATTAAAATTGTTGTTAAGTCTATAAGGACTCTTTCTCATGAGGAATGTAGTCCACGCGGACATATACTTTGATTTCTAGTTCTCACATGTATTTATTTCTTGTCCTATTTATGAGATACATATGGTATACAAGATACAACATTTACGTCATGTAGTAGGTATAGTGTTATGTATGTGTATTGAAACATGGTACATAGAAAATAAGAAGGATGTAAAGTTTATGTTATCTAGCAGGTACAATGTAATGTTATAAATATGTATACAAAAAGGATACATGTTATATGTACAAGGGCAAACACAAGCAATAAGCCTTCCAACCTTATTACTCCTATAAATATGGTCTTAGTCATTCTTCCTAGGTGGGCTTACCTAAGCACCATCAGGGGATGCATAGGTTCAAATATGGGCTTAATTAGGCCTAATGACCTCTCATATTTAAAGCGTATACAAATCAACTGGCCCATAACATTTAAGTCTTGTTTAAGGTGAAATTAGGTTTGGCCCATTCTAGAAAAAAGGCACAATGGGTTTGCCCCCACTTTAAACACAGTTAAATGCAATAGGTCCACATAGCAATCATAATAAAATCACAATCTCTTAGGGCCATACCACCTAAGGGAAGTTGCTAAGCTTAACTATATGGGCTCGTGGTTTGGTCAAAAGGGCTTATGGCTCTCACATGAAGAACAAATAACATGCACATGCATCATTTAAATTAGAGTCACATTCCTCTACACATTACAAAAAAAAAAGGTTTATCTTTCTAGTTGTCTAAGAACCAAGCAAAAATGTAACCATGTAGGGCACTACATTTAGTTATGCATGCTCACATGCATTAGCCACGTGCCTAAATACATTTAAGCCTCTAACTTAAGCATTAATCATGCACTGATATCACACACGACACATATGCACAAGATGTCACACATATACTTGCACGATATTAATGTCCTTAACACTAGAGATGGTTCGAACCATTGCATAAAACTTATCACCAGATTAGATTCGGTCAATATATCTAAACTCATCCCCAGATTTGGTTCGATCAATATACTCAAACCTATTACCAAATTGGGTTCGATTAATGTCTATATACTCACCGCTAAATTCAATTCAGTCAACTATTTCAAACTTATCACTAGATTCAGTTCGATCCATTTGTAATATACCAACTTAAAGGCAAACAAGCACCCATATTCGATGTAGTTTTCTTTAGCTTTAAATAATCTAAAGGTAAACACTCACCCGTATTTGATGTAGTTTTCATTAACTTCAATTCAAATCATATGAAGGGAAACAAAGCACCTATATTTAGTGTAGTTTATCTTTACCTAAAGGTGAACAGGCACCCACATTTAGTGTAGTTTTCCTCAACTTCAATTCAAAATCATTCGAAGGCAAATAGGCACCCATATTTGGTGTAGTTTATCTTCACCTAGAAGTGAATAGGCACTCACATTCGGTGTCGTTTTCTTTAGCTTCAATTCAAAATCATTCGAAGGCAAAGAAGTATCTATATTTGATGTAGCTTACTTTCAAATCTTATTTGAAAACATCAAAATGAAAACACATTCTGGACTAGTTAGATTTTTACTTCACCTGAGGACAAGTAGGCTCCTATATTCAGTGTAGCTTTCTTCACCATATCAATTCTTTTTCGAAGGGAAAATAAAACTCATAACTAACAAGTTTTTGTAATAATTCAAAGGCAGGCATCTGTATTTAATGTAACTTTGTGCTAGGTAACTATACTTTCTAGTAAGTACTTTTAACTCAAGTACTTTGATGTGCACTATTGCTTTGGCAGTTCATAGCACATACTGAAGTAGGGGCAACTGTAGGCGCCTCACTTTTTGGCCTATAATGATAACTAGATATAGGCTTAAGCAATAAGGTAAGCAACTTGGAAACAATTTTCACATGAACTAACATGTCACAAGTCCACTCAAACTTCATCTATGAGGTTCGCACCATAGCAAGCTTAGACCACCTAAGCCTAAAGCCCAAGGTTTACACAGACATGTCAAAGCTTATATTTGCACTAACTAAACCTAACCTGGCCTAAAGACTATGGATATGCCTAAGCCTGCATGAACTTAGTTGAACATGTTCACATAGACTTACCAATATAAAAACTTCTAAAAGCATGAGATTCTTATCCAAGTGCTAAATTCTAGTCATAGAGGGATTTTACCACCTCTGGATGAGATATCTTAACCCTAAGCCTATAAATACCCTCTTTAGGGTATGTATAGGGGGAGGCTTAAAGGAGGCTAGGAGAGAAGCTCAAAGGGAAGCACTTCTAAGCAACCAAAAACCTTTGTCCAGGAGTTTAGGTAAGAACTCCAAAGAGGAATCGCTCTACTAGTCCTATTAGCCCACACTTAAATTACAATCTCTTTTAAACTGCTACCTTTTGCATTGTTTCTTGAAGTCCTCTTACAAGGGTAATATCTGAGGCCCCTCATTGTATATATTCTTACTATTTTCATAGACCTATGATCTCTAAGGATTGACCATAAGTGAGGTGACTCTATGTAATCCCCACTTTAATCATAGGAGTAGGTCATCATTTTAAATTGTTTCATGTTGTAAAATTGATAATTTCTATGTTGTAACTATTCTGCAATTTTTATCTTAATCGCACGGACCTATATATGAGCATATGAATTCTGTATGGACTAACTTTATTGGTATATGCATGATTTTTCATCTGCATAGACTTATATTTAATAACAGGGTCTTATTTGTTCTATCATGTTCTAATGTATTCTGCTTATTTCATTGGCATAATTCTATGATGTTATCATGTTGTATAATATTCCATCCTATAATATGTATTTTGTTGACATATTGAGATTGTTGTTAAGTCTGCATAGACTCCCTTTCTTAAGGAACATAATCTGTGGGGACATAAACTTTAATCTCTAGTTTTTACATGTATTCATGTTCCTTTTCTTCTTTTTCAGTCCCCATAAGTCTTTATTTGGTATTATTAACCTTGTTCTTTGAGATGTCTACAAGTGACTAATTGCCTAAAGTGGAAAGTCCAAACAAACCTAATTTATCACATTGGTATCAGTCTGATAGACATATTTCGAAGCCTTATGGAGTCTACAAGGACTTTACAATGTACATATGGGATTATTTAAATTCTTTATTCTATTTCCTTTGGTTTTGCACTTATTATACCTTTTGGATTATTTTAGGTTGTCATAGGTAGTTAATAACTTGTTTAACATGCTAAAACCCGAATCTCACATTAACAAGGTTTTCTATCTAATTAATTAGTGTTTTCTTAAATAAAATGGTTTTAACTCTTCTCTAATCTAAAGTCACATTAAAAATGTATTTTAATAAAGGCCAATCTCCTAGAGATGGGAGTTAGGAATAATCGCCAATTCCTATAGAATTACGTGTAATTGTCAGGTCATATAACAACTAATAAATAACCCAATTTCTGGATGTATAATATACTTGTTGTATTCTTTAAATACTACAAATTTACTTCTTATACATGAAAAGGTGACATAAACACTTTAAATATTATGCATGCTTACTTGAAAAGGGATTAATAAACTATACATAAAGAAGGCATATTATTGAGGCATAAATAAGATATAAATTTCAAACCTTTTTGGTATAGAAGATTAGAGATCTTGGTGTAAAGGTCAGGTGGTGACTCCACTAACCACTCTCATCCCTGATAAAAATACATAATCTCTATAGTGGTTTTCTAAACTAATTACTTGGTATTTTCTTGAACAAAATGGTTTTAAGTTTTCTTTAATCAAAAGTCACATGAAAAATGTATTTTAATAAAGGCCAATCTCTTAGAGATGGGAGTTGGGCAAATACAGCCAATTCCTATGGAATTATGGGTAATTGTCAAGTCAAATAACAACTAATCAATGACCCTTTTTTTTGGATGTACCATATACTTATTATATTCTTTAAATACCACTAATTTACTTCTTATACATGAAAAAGTGACATGAATAATTTAAATATAATGCATGCTTGCTTGAAAAAGGGATTGATAAATGTTACAATATATAAAGAATGTATATTATTTAGGCATTAAGAAGATTTGAATTTCAAACCTTTCTAGTATAGAAGATCATAGGTCCTGGTGTAAAGGCCATGTGGCGACTCTACTAAACATTCTCATCCCTGATAAAAATATCATAATCTCTACAATGACAACTCCACTAAGGGAAGAGAATCTCAATTTGAAAGTGCCCAAATAATATGACATCTAATATTTTAATTTTTTATCAAACCCATTCATTATATCCTATATAAACTATATCCCTTTTAACCTGGATGGTGTTGTGAACCATTAATCCATTTTTTATTCAAGAATGGAGAAGTGCTTGCATATCCATCACTCACAAGCCTCATGCCTTTGGGTATATGAAAAGGTAAACTAATTTATCACTATTATCCTTGATTGGAAAAACCCATTAGGAGGGACCTCCACTGGTTAGAGCCACGAGCCCTTTTGACCAAATTATGAGCCTATATAGTCAAGCTTAGCCACTTCCCCTAAATGGTATGACCCTAAGAGATTATGATTGCATTATGATTACTATGTGGGCTTATTGCATTTAACCTTGTTTGAAGTGGGGGTAAGCCTATTATACCTTTTATCTAGAATGGACCCAACCTAATTTCACCTCAAACAAGACTTAAAATTTATAGGCCATTATCTTTGCATGCACTTTAAATACGAGAGATTATTGGGCCTAATTAAGCCTATATTTAAACCTATGCATCCCTCGATGATGCTTAGGTAAGCCCACCTTAGAAGAATAACTAAGACCACATGTATAAGAGTAATAAGGTTGGAAGGCTTATTGCTTGTTTTTGTCCTTGTACATATAACATGTATCCTTTTGTATAGACATGCATAACATTACATTATACCTACTACATAACATAAACTTTACATCCTTCTTGTTTTATATCCTTTTTATTTTTTATGTACCATGTTTCAATGCATATACATAACACTATACCTATTACATAACTTAAACTTTGTATCTTATATACCATATGTATCTCATAAACTTTTATATTTTCATCCAAATACTCATGTGCTAAGCACACTTCAAACTGGCATGTACCACACGTCAAAGACTTTCACCTTAAAAATGTCTCATACCATATATCCCTATATTTATATCATTCATGCACACATTACATATCATGCATCATTACTAACCCCTTTGTTTTGCAGCCACCATTGATCCATCTACAATCTACAAAAAAGAGAGATTATGCATGGAGATGAATTAGTGACAAAGACCATGCTGAATAAGGTCTTTCAAGATATAGAGAAATGGATGATGGCTGCTATAACTAGCACACTATCCTATACATATGTCTAATAAGATAAAGGTTAAAGTTTTGCTGCTGATAATAGTAAGAAAGAGATGGCTAATGACTAGGTTTTTTTATGAAGAAATACCACTTATTAAGCCTAGCTATAATAAAGTTCCACCACCCAAATATGATAAGGAAGATCCTATTAAGGAATTAAATGAAAAGCTAGAGGCTATGAGTTACCTACTACCCGAGGCAAAGACATCAACCTAGAAGATATTAGCCTGAAGCCTGATTATGCCATGCCCCACAAATTAGAGATGACAAATTTAAGTAAGTTTGATGGCACTTCTAACTCAAGGACTCACTTTAAGTAGTATGTAGTAGCCATGTGATCAACCAATCTATTAGAAGCACAAATGGTGAGCTTGTTTAGTATGTCCCTAACTAGGTAAGCCCTAGACTGGTACCATAACTTGGAAAAAAATATCAAAGTAAACTGGAAAGTGCTAGCTCATACATTCAACATGCAATACTCAAATAATACAAGCATGGAAGTAACCCTCAAAGACTTACAATTGGTGCTCTAAAAACTGATGAAACCTTTTCTAAATATTTGGAATGATGGAGGGATAAGGTGCTCAAAATAAGAAACAAGCCAGACGACATCGATCGAATCAAGATGTTCATCAAGAATGCTAATAGCTACATGAATGCTTGGCTCTCTACTATAGGCATTAACACATGGGAATGACTCAAGGACATAGCGATTGATCTTAAGCTAGCTCTCCAGGATAGAGGATTTAAGAAGAATGGGAAACCTACCTATTAAAATGATAATTCAAGCTAAGTCACTAATGTCAATACGGTTAGAACTCACAAGTTCTCTAAATTAGGCAAACCCTCATCTTGGTACTTGAATAAACTCACAAAAGAAGGAAAACTATAGCCACTAATGCCCAAGCCAAGGATTGATCCTTCTCCCTCTAATCATAAATTTGATCTACATTGTGCTTACCATCAAATGACAGGTCATCCCACTGATATGTGTACCATCTCCATTATGCCATTCAAGATCTCATTAATGCCAAATAGATACCTGATCTAGAATCTTAGAAGCTCTCCTTCTATTTACCTTTTTTTTTAGCTTAGTTTAGTTATGATCTTTTGTAATATTTTTAATTACTTTAATAGAAATAATGAATTTATTTTCAGTCATTTGTATGAATATATTTGGACTTTGAAAGGGGAAAATCCTGGATCACATTAATAAAAAAATGGATCAAATATAAATAGGCATCACTAGGAATCATGCACATCTATGCAGCATAATCATTAGGTCATGCATTATGACACACACTTCATAGGAATAGTCCATATCATCATCTAGTCATTAGATATGTCATGCATTACATTAAAAGCCCTATAATCTCTTAGAATCATACATAAGCCTTCATCCATCAACTGTCCTAACCTCACCCATACATTAGCCATCGATGTAGGCATGTATAACACCTATGGAACAAACACCTCATGTGTGTATGACTTTATGATTCTATGCATATTGCTTAGGCTTAGTCATACATTATTCATCCATACATGTATTAACCATTCACCTTATATCATTGCCAAAAATAATACATAAACCTAACTAAGTATACATTTGTCATACCATAATCCATCATATAATCCATATTATGCCTAGGCACATCATATCAAATACATTGCTAACATTCAATCTCACAATCATCCACGTAATTTAAGCATAGCATAACATTATTAATGCTTGAAGCTTGGATCATATCATATTAACAAATGTATCATGCAAACTATAAAAATCATCCTTCACATAGGCTTTTCAAAGGAAAAGAGTCAACCCCTTTGCTTCCTTTGATACTCTCTATCTCCAAAATGGCAACAAGGCCTAAAACCAAAGGTGAAAGTCAATTAGTGACTAAAGGCATATTTAACAAAGCAATGGCAGCATTGGAACAAAGAATGACAACACTCATAGAAAAAAAGATGCGAGAGAAATTTAAAGTCCAACAATAAGGAGCTTCAAAGAACTCGACAAGCATGGGGTCGAACAATAACCAAAGAACCAAAACAAGGAAGATGCCCTACAGACTTTCCCATTTGAATAAGTTCTTATCCATGATCCTTATGGAATT
>CANXYI010929299.1:0-10334 GCA_948208565.1 Hura crepitans | reverse complement strand
TAAGCTAATTAGGAAATGCATTATGACTTTTGAACTTTGTTAGATGACACAACAATTGATTTTTCTTTATACATATATATGTGAACAAAGCTAATACTTCTCCCGTTTTGTAAGCCCTAACCTTTTCCTAGTTTTATTTCATTAAGAAATCTTTGCATCAATGAGCGGCTTGACTATTGTTCATGTGAACCTTGAGGATTGTGTAGCTATCATTTTCATTTCTCTTTTCATTTCCTCTTACAATCGCCTTCAGATATTTCTAATTTCTTTTAACACTCTTATAATCCTAAATGATCATCATCCTTTCTCTTAATCTTGAATTAATTTTTTTTTGGTTTCCCTTAAATCTATAGCCATGTTTCATAGATTATGTAATAGCTAAAAATTCAGAAGATATTTCAAACTCAAGCACATCATTAACTCTGGTTACTTCATATAGCCTTCCTTTAAGATTGAGCAAATACCTTGAGTTCAATAAGTCTTTCTTTTCATGAGTATAACCTTTACCAACATCATTATATACAATGAATTTCCTTGGCGAAGCATTTGAAAAGTTATTGCTAGTTTTTTAATTCCATGAACTTTAAGTAGATAATCATTCTTATTTCTATTATTATTATTATTATTATTATTATTATTATTATTATTATTATTATTATTATTATTATTATTATTATTATTATTATTGAACATATACAAGGCTAATAAATGAATGCATTCAAAGATTACTATTAGAAATGTACCATGGTGTAGGATGGTTGAGTTTTAGAGAATGGTAATCAAAGAGAAAAATATACGAAATAAAAGAGGATAATGATCTCGCTATTAAATTATCACTATACTTAGAAACATGATATATAGCCCATTATAACTATTTCCTTTAGGTATTAGGTAGAACCTAAAAGAATTACACTAATGATTTATTTCCTAAAAAATCATGACTGAATTCTTAGAAGGTTATAATTTCTAAGTCTTTGGATGTCATTTGCTAATTATATCCCTTACTAGTATCTATTTTGGCCTTTTGATTATAGTCAATAGGTTTGTGTCATGTTTTAGCCATCTTGCCTCTATGAGGTTTTTCCTTAATTCATGGCTACTCCTTTTGCTATAATTCTTCTTCCTCTAGCTCCCTAACACATCAATTTGAATTTAGGTGAGTAGACATTCTAGAATTGGGTTGAAGAAGATGGTGAAAATAGGGAAAGGATCTCAAGAAGGCGTTAGTTCTAGTAGGGTGAAGGAGAATAAATTCTTCCTTTTATTTAGAGGAAAAATCCACTAGTCACTCACCTTGGCCACTTGGCATAGGCCTTAGGCCACATGGCCAAGTGCAGGTGGGTCCCACAGCCACCTCAAAATGTCTCGATTTTTTAGCAAACATTGAAAATTTACCAAATTTCACATAGACCTTAAAAAATTACACCGTTCATTTTAAAATTCATATTTTAATCCCCTTTACATTCTCATAAATTTTTACGGCCAAATTTCATCGATAGGGTACTTTATAGATTTCTTAGATTTGCGTGCCAACCTAAAAAATTACGAGAATTTGCAAATGACCTCAAAATCAAAAAATTCTTTCACCAATAAACTCAGTGGAATTTTTGAGCTTTAGGGCCTAATATTTTTGGGTCCGTTCGGGCACATCTCGGGTTATTCCTAGCTTGAAAATTTTATATTGCCCATAATGTAGCTTATAGTTCGAAATGATTATTGGTTTTGCTAAATTTTTAAAATTTTCTTTTTCATCAAATTAAAAAGCCCTTTAAAGTTTCATGACCAGTATCATTACCACAATTTATGTGCAAGTGACTCAGTACCCTAGGCACACTTTTCGAACCTAGTGGCACTATTCATAGAGCCTCGAGACACGAGCGTTACAAGTTGGGTATTTGATCATTAAGTGAATTTAGTTCTCATAGTTTTCTCACTCTCACTTTCAAGGATACTTCTCATGCACTGTTAAGAAAATCAATTGTTGTGTCATCTAACCAAGTTCAAAAGTTGTAAAGCATTTCTTAATTAGCCTATTTTCCTTTTACACATATATGTGAACAAAGCTAATACTTCTCCCTTTTTATAAACCCTAAATTTTTCCTAGTTTTATTTCTTTAAGAAATCTTTGCACCAAGGAGCGACTTCACTATTATTCATATGAACATTTAGGATTGTGTAACAATCATTTTCATTTTCCTTTTCATTTCCTCTTATAATCATCTTTAGATATTTCCAATTTCTTTTAACACTCTTATAATCATAATCATCTTTAGATATTTCCAATTTCTTTTAACACTCTTATAATCATAAATGATCATTATCCTATCTCTTAATCTTAAATTAAATTTTTTTGGTTTCCCTTAAATCTAAAGCCATGTTTCATAGATTATGTAATAACTAAAAATTTAGAAGATATTTCAAACTCAAGCACATCATTATCTCTAATGACTTCATATGGCCGTCCTTTAAGATTGAGCAAATACCATGAGTTCTATAAGTCTTTATTTTCATGAGTATAACCTTTACCAACATCATTATATGCAATGAATTTAAGCATTTGAAAAGTCATTGTTAGTTTTTTAAATTTCATGAACTTTAAGCAGATAATCATTCTTATTTCTATTATTCTTATTATTATTATTATTATTATTATTATTATTATTATTATTATTATTATTATTGAACATATACAAGGCTAATAAAAGAATGGATTCAAAGATTACTATTGGAAATGTACTGTGGTAGAGGATGGTTGAGTTTTAGAGAATGGAAATCAAAGAGAAAAATATACAAAATAAAAGAGGATATGGATTTTGCTATTAAATTATCACTATACTTAGAAACATGGTATATAGCCCATTATAACAATTTTCTTTAGGTATTGGGCTGAACCTAAAAGAATTACACTAATGATTTATTTCCTAAAAAAGCATGATTGAATTCTTAGAAGGTTATAATTTCTAAGCCTTTGGATGTCATTTGCCAATTATATCCCTTACTAGTATTTATTTTGGCCTGTTGATTATAGTCAATGGGTTTATATAAAGTTTTAGCCATCTTGCCTTTATGAGGTTTTTCCTTAATTGATGGCTACTCCTTTTGCTATAATTCTTCTTCCTCTAGCTCTTTAACACATTAATTTGAATTTAAGTGAGCAAACATTCTAGAATTGGGTTGAAGAAGATGATGAAAATAGGGAGAGGATCTGAAGAAGGCATTGGTTCTAGCATGTTGAGGTAGAAGAAATTCTTCCTTTTATTTAGTGGAAAAATTCACTTGTCACTTGTCATGGGCCTTAGGCCATATGGCCAAGTGCAGGTAGTCCCACAGCCACTCAAGCCACCTCGAAATGTCTCGATTTTTTAGCAAACTTTGAAAATTTACCAAAATTCACATGGGCCTCATAAAATTATACTGTTTATTTGAAAATTCATATTTTAATCCCTTTTACACGCTTATAAATTTTTACGGCCAAATTCCATTGATAGGATACTTTTTAGATTGCTTAGATTTATGTGCCAACCTTAAAAATTATGAGAATTTTCAAATGTCCTCAAAATTCAAATATTCTTTCACTAATAAACTCAGTGGAATTTTTTGAGCTTTAGGATCCGATATTTTCTCATCCATCCGGGCACATCCCGAGTCATTCCTAGCTTGAAAAATTTTTATTGCCTATAAAGGTAGCATTTAGTCCGAAATGATTATTGGTTTTGCTAAATTTTTAAAAATTTCCTTTTTCATCAAATTAAAGCCCCTCAAAGTTTTATGACTAGTGTCACTACCACGATTTATGTGCAAGCGACCTGATACCCTAAGCACACTTCCCAAACCTAATGGCACTATTCATAGAGCCTCGAGACACGAGTGTTACAATTTGGGTATTTGATCATTAAGTGACTTCAGTTATCGTATTTTCTCACTCTCACTTTCAAGGATACTTCTCGTGCACTATTAAGAAAAATTAATTACTGTGTCATCCAACCAAGTTCAAAAGTCATAAAGCATTTCTTAATTTGCTTGTTTTCCTTGCACACATATATATGAACAAAACTAATACTTCTCCTTTTATATAAGCCCTAACTTTTTCCTAGTTTTATTTCTTTAAGAAATCTTTGCATCAGTGAGTGGCTTGATTATTGTTCATGTGAACCTTGAGGATTGTTTAGCTATCATTTTCGTTTTTCTTTTTCATTTCCTCTTACAATCACCTTTAGATATTTCTAATTTCTTTTAACACTCTTATAATCCTAAATGATCATCATCCTATCTCTTAATCTTGAATTAATTTTTTTTGGTTTGCCTTAAATCTATAGCCATGTTTCATAAATTATGTAATAGCTAAAAATTCAAAAGATATTTCAAACTCAAGCACATCATTATCTTTAGTTACTTCATATGGCCTTTAAGATTGAGCAAATACCTTATGTTCTATAAGTCTTTATTTTCATGGGTATAACCTTTACCAACATCATTATATGCAATGAATTTCCTTAGTGAAGCATTTGAAATGTTATTACTAGTTTTCGAATTTTATGAACTTTAAGCAGATAATCGTTCTTATTTCTATTATTATTATTATTATTATTATTGTTATTATTATTATTATTATTATTATTATTATTATTATTATTATTATTATTATTATTGAACATATACAAGGCTAATAAAAGAATGGGTTCAAAGATTACTATTGGAAATGTACCATGGTGTAAGATGATTGAGTTTTATAGAATAGAAATCAAAAAGGAAAATAAACAAAATAAAAGAGGATAATGATCTTGCTATTAAACCATCACTATACTTAGAAACAAGATATATTGCCCATTATAACTATTTCCTTTGGGTATTGGGTAGAACCTAAAAGAATTACACTAATGATTTATTTCTTAAAAAAGCACGATTGAATTCTTAGAAGGTTATAATTTCTAAATCTTTGGAAGTCATTTGCTAATTATATCCCTTACTAGTATCTATTTTGGCCTTTTGATTATAGTCAATGGGTTTGTATCAAGTTTTAGCCATCTTGCCTCTATAAGGTTTTTGACTTTTCTTTTAAATGCTAAGCAACTTTCAATGGTATGTCCTATTGCCCCTACATGATAATCACACTTAGCATTTACATCATACCATGAAGGATATCGAGGATTTAGAAGACATATTAGCAATTGAGAAACTTAGCCCTTTTGCATTAGTAGGGAAATAAATTGCATAAGGCATTAGTATAAAATTTTACTATTTTATTATCTTCTTCTCTTTATTAGCCTGGCTAGTTAAGTCTTTTGAGTAACTAGATTTTTCAAGCAAGCCACCTTATGAATTTGATCTTTGCCATGTGGGTGGTGAGGGTAAGCAAATGCACTCTAAACTTCTTAAAAGTGCTTTAGTAGTATTATTCTAAGGATATTCTTTGGTAAGAAATTGAGTAGCTTCAATTGGGACCGATAATGAACCTTGCTTAGCCAACTCCAATACTCCTATTAGTAGCTTTTTAATTTCCTTAATTTCTCATTGGATTTTCTATTAGCTTCTTTCTTTTGTTTCAATTCTTGACTGAATCTTAAAAAGTTCAACCAAATGTGATAGTTGTTTTGTCTGTAAATTTGCTCCCATGCTTTCTGATCTTGTCTTTTCTTCCATGTGTAAGATTTTTTAAGGTCTAGCAAGAATGGTTTAAAAGAGAAAGATAAACATGTTTTTCTAGTATCTAAAAAAATTGTCCTTTCAATAATCCCCTGATTTTTATTATAAATTACTTAATTTCTTTCTTTTTTTTTTGAAATGTATGCATTTAATGCAAATAAATTTTAAAACATGTAAATTGATCATAAATACTCAAAGTGTAAATGTTCTACAATACTTAAGGTAAGATTGCTAAACATATTACAATGCATTTCTATATCATGGTAATGAAATTCTTTAAAAGAATTCACTTTGTGTGCTACTTGGATGACTAATATGGTATAATTTCATAAAAAAATTTCTTAGATATAAATATGCTAATTTGAATCCTTAGAGTTAATAAAGTTAAATCTTTGTTGTCTTCTATACTTAATGATTTTCTTGATATCATTATTTATTATAAATGGTTTTATCAAGGATACTTAGAATTATATGTTTTAGATGATTTGTTAATTTTAAATTATCACACATCATTCCTAACAGTGATATAAAAAATATTCATTTTACATAAATTAATTAATAATTTTGTAAACAATATTTTGCTTAATTTATTCCAAAAATTATTCTTTTCATTCTTTTATAAATTTCTTATTATTTTATTTTCCTTGAAAAAGGAATAATATAAATTATTAAACACAATAAAAGGCAGTGAAAATATGACAAATAAATAGCACAAATTTCTTTCAAAAAGAAATTATTTGAATGTTACTTAACAACTATAATGTCATTATTTGTTAGATATTTTCATTATTTGTGAATGTGTTAGCTTGAATATAATATTAACCATTTATACTTACCAGCATTATTATGGTTAAAGAATTATCATTTTTTTACTAATGGTTTTGAAAAATGAAATTATGCTACTCTCAAATGATTTTAATTTTTATTGGATCATGTTTTGATATATCTTACTATGTTATTTTCCTATTAATGTTTTTTCCATGTAAATGCTAAGATATTAAGTAAATAAATAAATAAAATCTTCAATGGAAAATAATGAAATAGGATGATAAAATTAAACCATTTCACTGAATCTGGTTTTATATTATTGAAAAAAAAATATTTTATTTACTCAATTATCTTTAATAATTTTACTTTTATCTAATATAGACTAAGAGAGATTCCACCAATCTTAAGCGATTAATGTTGACTTGGATGAGAATTTTCACAACCCAATGTCGAGTTTCCCTCGAAGGTGCCTTTACTATTTTTCTAGGGATTTTTAGGTTAGGTCATTACTAACCCCTTAGACATGAGCATGTGATTTGATGTATATAAATAATTTAAAGTGATATGCATGTATTTATGTCATGAAATGCATGAGGGTGTAATAATAAAAATGGCTCCAATAAAAAAATCAAAAACCTCATCATAAATAAATAGCTTAACCCTATTATTTTTCTAGAAAAATAATATCCCTAGTGGAGTTACTAACTATCACACTAAGGGCCCCTTTATAATCATATATTTGGGTTTAAGGGAACTTAGGTGAACAAAGTGTATCGAGTATGCACCAATCAATTTATGTGTGATTGGATACTAAATTTAGTCAGCATTTTTTAAGTTTAAGGCTATTTATTTGTATGGAACGTGTTACACACCCTACAAAGTTTATAAAATAGCATTTCACTTAAGATGAGAACATTTTATAATTAATTAATTTTTTTGGTTATTTTTGGAATTATAGTTAACCTATGTATATTTCTAATCAAAATTTGATATAATTTGCTATTGTTATTCTTCTCAAAATTTAATTAATTATGAATTATTTTTCATAAGAATAAAAAAATTATAGAATAAGAATATATTTTAATTATCAATCATATAAAACTAGTTTAATTATGATTTATTGGGATCTAATGTTTATAGAAATTTAAACATATAATTACCTAGGAAATATTGAAAAAAATAATTCTTCATGACTAGTCTCATTTTAAATTTCTTACTTATGAAACCTTGTAATCTATTTAGTTTAGATATTTCTTATTTTCATTTTTTCTTGTTATAAAGAAAATGGATAATTTAAGCATTTAGATTAATAAGGAATGTTTGAAAGGATCTAACTATATTAAACATTATTTATATTCATTCTTATTAATTACAATATTTATTTAAGATCTTAATTTATCTCTTCAATAATCTTTTAATATATTTTTAATTAAATTTTAAAATGTGTTATTTCTAAATATCACTTAATTATTTTTATAATTTTAAATAGCTAATCCTAATTTTAATTTGAGGTTAGTTTTTTATTTCCTCTTTATTTCTTATTTTTACATAGGTTATTTTTAATTACTTAAAATTGAGTGATCATATATACATGTATTATTGATAAAAATGAGGGCTAACTAATTATAGACTAATTTATTCAAAATATATTTTTATTTATTAGAGGATGAAAATGCCTTTAGTTATAATCCAATTAGCTAAAAGAACCTAAAGGCAAATGAGTCTTTTAAACCCTTTAGACCCTCATATAAAAGCCTAAAATTTTCTCTCTCCTCTCTTTACTTCTACTAACACTTTTTCTTCTTTTATCTTTTCTTTTTCTTTCTTTCTTTCTTTGCTACCCCTCTCTTTGTCTTTTCACAATTCTTCTTCCACCATTTTTCTCCCTCACCTTCTTCATTCTCTTTTTGCCATTCTTCTCCCTCTTCCTTTTATTGTTCTTCTTTAATCCATTCTCTTTTTTTAATTGTTCCAGCTGCATGTTTGTTCTTTTCTATCTTTTTCATTCTTTAAATCCAAAACTATCCTCTATGAGGTTCTTTTATCTACCAATAGAAGTTGTCACTCCTTTTTTTTTTCTTTACTTTTCTAATTATAAACTTAAGCCTATTTTTTTCTCTTTTTTGTTTTTCTTTTTTCGATTTCTCTATCGAACCAACCGACCTTCTCCCACATCTCTTTTTTCCCATCTCATGAAACTTATCACACCTAGCTTTACTACCCTCTCAATTCATTTTCAGCTTACGAGAACAATTTCACTTAGGTTCATATTCATAGAGAACTCTCTATGTCCTTGCATTAAGAAAATAATCTGCATTTATCACAATGGTTTTCCTATCAGATTGGTATTGGTAGTGATAAGAATCAGAGTACTAATCTTTATTTTTGGCTCAATTTCTTAAGGTTTTAATCATGGTATTCTTTGGTGGTGTTTGGAAAAGGATTTATCCTTGTCTATGGCAAAGGTTGCTAAGGTTCATTCCCTCTTTTTCCTCTATTTATTTTTTATTTTCTCTATTTTCTAAGCTGAGCTCTTTTAATATTTTCTTTGCCTTTTTTCCTTTTGATTGAAGTCTTAATAATGTTATTTCTTTATTTATTTTACTTCTATTGGTTCTGATTTACTACATGTATATATAGTGTTAAATCTATGATAGAGACATTTATGAGAATTATTTTGGACTAATTTGGTTAAATCTTAAAAAATGATAATATTTATGAGTATCATTGTTTTTTTGAATCATACATATAAGAGGTTATACTTTTAATTCCATTTTTCTACCTTTTAAGTTGAGTATGCTTTCTGAATTTTTGATTTTTTTGAATGCTAGTGATAGAAAAATTTTCGGCTTAAATCTCTTAATTCCTAATCTTAGCATCCATGTTTTAATTTTTTTCCTAAGATTTATCTTTCATTCTACAAATTTTTGTCTTACTTTTGATATATTTTTAAATTAGATAGATCTTAGTTTAGAGGTTTATAAATTTACAACTAAAGAGTGTATGATTCTTTACTAAAGAAGGGTTTACTTAGGTTTCATTTACTATCGGATTTATTGGATTATGCTTTTGTTCTTTTAAATCCCTTCAGTTTTGGCTCTACTATTTGTTCTTAATATGCAAACATTATAATGTTTTGGGCTAAGATTTATCTAATGTATTTAAGAGCTTTTGCATGTTAAATACTTATTTGAATGTCATTTATTTCAAATTTGGCTAAAGTTACACTAAATACTTACCTACTTTTTAGAAGAATTCTTGAGTCTCTCTTTGCTCGTAAGGTTTCTTATTAATTTAAATGTTAGTTTTATTGAAACTTTGAAATATTTGTTGAACTTATTTGGCATGTTATAGCTTCTATGTGCTAATTGATGGTTACTTTTTGTATACATGCATAATTTATTGCTATTTTAACTCTCTTTCACTTTTGAAGTAATACTTTTAATTTCAAGCATAATAAACTTGTTGATTACTAATTTTTCTTAAATTATATGCTTGACTTGTATAAGAATTATTTGCTCTTTTCATGCTTTAGATTTATTGGCTGGCTTTAATTCAACCTATCATATAGGTTTAAGAAAGGATGATTAAGATTGAAACCTATTTTGGCTATCAATTTTTTTAAATTTTGCTAAATTTTCTTGCGATAATTTCAATTACTTGTTCTTTTTATTTATCTATTTATCTAATGATTTTTCCTTTATTGCATTCTTTATTTTAATGATTATGGCTATTTAAATATCTCGTCAAGTATGTGATGCATGTTTTGCTTATTATTATTTTTTAAAATCATAATAAAAGGAATTAAAAGGATCTTAATTTCTATTTACTTATGGTTAGAATTTATTTTTTTTCTATAGGTTATAATTTTAATTTCATCACGTTTATTTTTTAGTTTTGAGTGTTTTTTCTTATTATTTGTA
>CANXYI010929087.1:0-10110 GCA_948208565.1 Hura crepitans | reverse complement strand
CTACTGTACTAATCTGTTGGACAGACCATATCATGTTATTACACCTTTGATGCTATAACTTGATTAGGCCAGTGCAGCAGTCGAGGGTCCAAAATGAGGATCACTACATAACTTGTTATTTTCCTCTAAGTATAGTGTATTGAAGTGTCATCTTTTTAGTCATGTCAGTTAAATTAATTAAATAAACTACATATGTAGATTGATTATGATATCGTAAAGTAATAATTTGCCTATTTTGAAATGGTTATCTAAATGACTTATCAGTATTTATAATTAGGGGCATTTTGGTAATTCGGCTTTTATATCACTTATTAACCTGAAAATTTAATTAATTGACTCATATTGTTGGAAATGGCTTAAATGGCATAATTTGCTTTTTTTAATAATTAAATAAATGGTAATCTGGTATGAACCTATAGGAAGGGTATTTTGGTCTTTTGGCATAGAAAAATAAATGATGGACTTAATAACCTAGAATTGATAGTAATAACCTGATAGATGCATGAATGAGATATATGACATGATTTAAACGATTGAGTTCACCATTGAATATGTTATATACTTAGTGTACCTATTTAGGTGCACAGGTAAGGATAAGCTAGGTGTAGCCTCATAAAGCGTGTAGCCATAGTTTAGAGGATATTTGATAGAAGGTTATATTATATGAATGCCTTCAGGCCTAAGTTATCCATTATCCAGTCTTAGTTAGTTGTCTTATTGATATGTGCATATGTTAAATAATGCAAAGACTTGAAAATAATGATGTGGGATAAAGATGTTTATGAAACCCGAAACTTAATTATTGCATGACTATGAGGCTTTGATATATAATGTATGTTCTTAAGTTTTTTATAATTGCCTAAATGAGTAGCTAATAATTATGAGGGGATATATGTGTATGTTAAGTTTATGACTTATTTTTTTCTAGGTTGATGATAAATATGGTTTGTGTATGAACATAATGTGGCATATGCACTTTTCTTGATATGTGTGCATATCAAGATGCTTAATTGCTTATAAATCATATTATATGCTTACTATTGATAGCATGTCTTGATATTGATATGAAATGAACAATTGTATGATATAATTGGCATATTAGAGTTAAAGATTCTACCCCTAAGTGAAAGCTTAGTGCATTGTTGTCTTTGCGATGTGTAGGTAATTGAGTAGCATATTAGATTTAAAGATTTTGCCCCATAGGAGAACATGAAAACTGCCTATTTTGGGTACTTTTGTTTTCTTTTTGTAAAATGGTGATGATGTAAATATAGATAGTGATGCTCTTATGATTCTAGAGGGATTAGACCTAATCTATAAACATGGGTGGTTGGTTTTATAACTTAAACTGTATTTATTTCAAAAGTTTACATTTCTTGCATGACTTGCATGATATCTCTTGATATTGCTTGTGAGAATGTTACTTATGATGAGCTTGAGGCTTTGAGTTGTTTTTACGATGTTTGGAGGGTCCAAAGGACCCAGTTGGAGTTTTGTTGAGTTATATGATGTTTTAAAAGTGCTTTTAATAGGTTTATTCTTTAGGAAAGTGTCCTGGTACAGTAGTTATACTGCTGGATTTTTGACATGATGACCACATTAGTTGCTGCAGAAAACGTGCCAAATGGTTTTTAATGTTTTTACAACTCCTTAAGTTAAGAAATCTTTTAATTAATAAAAAGTTTTAAATTTTATAAGGTTTTTTTGGATAACAAAATCAAATATTGGTACAAGTGTGCATTCTCTATTTAGGTTTGATGTATGGAATGGGTAAAAGGTGTCACACATTTAGTAGTATCAGAGCTTCGGTTTAGGCTTTCCTCTTAACCTATGGGTTACATAAGAGCATTTTAAGTTTTGTAGTATGTTTACATCATAACATTTTACATGTGGGATTCATAACTTGTTTCTTTTACCTACAAATACGAAGATAAGTCATTGTATTACCCAAAGTGAAATGGAAAAAGTAAAGAGCCATGCTCCTACAATTGTTTGACAAAGAGGGGCATAATAAGAGTATGTGACCTCCAGTGATGTAGGACATGCTGCTCAGTGATAGCAGGGTTAGCTGACTTAGCTATAAACAATGTTAGAGTCCATCAGACAGGTGACAATGGCTACTTCTACTGTAGTTGCTACAATTCAAATGGTTCTAGCTCTAGTACCTTAAAAGTAGCAAGTTTTTCAAAAGACATATATAAACTAGTTATAAAAGAACAGGGCTAAGTTCTTTAAGGGTAAGGAGCTAGATAAGTTGAGTAGAGTCATGTATTAGCTAGATTAGATGCTTAAGATTATGCAATAGTTGAAGTGTCCTCAGGAGGAGTATATAGTGTGTATTACTTCTATGCTATTGGAGGAAGCTTTAAAGTGGTGGAAGGCCATTATAGAGTATAAGACAGCTATTGATCTTAATTGGGAGTTCTTTCTTTGAGAATTCAAGAAGAAATACATAATTGAGCATTACTTGGATCAAAAGTACTAAAAGTTCATAGACTTAAGGTAGAAGCATAGGTCTATATCTGAGTATGAGAAAGAGTTCACTCACTTGAGTAGATATGCTAAGGCAGTGGTGGCTTCAGAGGAAAATTGCTGCAAGAAGTTTGAGAAGGGGCTGAATTTGGACATTATGCAACAAGTTGCTATGATACATATAAGAAATTTTTTAGCCTTGATATCAACTTGTCATACTATAGAAATGGTACATCAGTTGAGAAAAAAGAGAGATAGCTTCAAGAAGAGATCTTATAGCCAAAGATAAGGTAGTTCTAAGGATGCAGTGGATAAGAAATAGAAAGGGGGTTAATCTAGGCAACAATAGAGCAAGAAGTCAGAGCAGTCTCAAAGATTTGAATGGGTTCTAAAGCACAAACTTGATAATAGACTCAGGCATAAGGTGCTCCTAGATTTACTGCTGGTAGTGTTTAGACATCAGCTTGTGAGATTTGCCACAGGAAACAGCGAGGTGTATGTTGGAGAGCTACACCAGGAGTATGCTAGGGTTGTGGCTCCAGGGTTCATTTTTAGAGGGATTGTCTAGTTAGGCCATTTGAGATATCATAGAAGAGAGACATTGGGAACAAAGCTTTGTCTAGGAAGACAAGTTAGAGAGTAAAGCTCTAACCAAGTAGTACACCATATGAGCAAGAGAAGAGGTAGATGCTCTAGAGGTTATAGTAGGTATTTTTCATATCTTTGAGTTACCTACTTCAGCATTGATGGACCTAAGGTCCACATATTCATATATCTACCCAAAATGGGTTATATATTAGGGTTTAGTATCAGATGACTTTGGTTTTGATATGATGATTAGAAATCCTAGAGGATAGCTTATCATAGTGAACAACGTATACAGAGATTGTCCTTTATCAGCACAAGGACATGTTTTCTTACCAAATCTCAGTGAATTATCATTCAATGAGTTCAATTTTACCTTGGGCATTAACTGGTTATCTAAGTATGATGCCATGGTAGATTGTAAAATGAAAAGGATCATGTTACAAGCTAGTGATGGGTTAAAAGTGACACTAATTAGTGAGAGATCGGATTGCATGGCTAATATAGTATCAGTAATTATGGCTAGAAAAATGATGCGAAAGGGTTGTCAAGCCTACATTGCATATGTGGTTGACACTAAAAAGGAAGTATCAGAAGCAAGTTAGATTCCTATTGTGGCTGAGTTTGGGGATGTTTTCCTAGATGACCTACAAGGTTTGCCACTAGAACATGAGTTAGAATTTGGAATTAAGGCGATGCCAAGCACAACACAAGTTTCCATAGCTTCGTATAGGATGGCTCTTATAGAGCTAAAGGAGTTGATGACATAATTACAAGAGCTTCTTGATAAAGGTTTCATTAGACTGAGTGTTTCACCATGGGGTCAAGAAGAAGGATGGTTCTTTGAGGTTTTATGTGGACTATAGGTACTTGAACAAAGTTACCATTAAGAATAAGTATCCCGTACCATGGATTAATAATCTTTTTGATAGCTTAGAGGGTTAAGTGTATTCTCTAAGATTGATCTTAGATTTGGGTATTTATCAACTGAGAGTGAAAGAGGTGGACATATACAAGATGGCTTTCAAGGTTAGATATAGTCACTATGAGTTCTTAGTGATGCCTTTTGGGTTAACTAACGTACTGACAACATTCATGGATCTCATAAACTAGATTTTCAAGCCATTTCTAGATTAATTTGTAGTAGTCTTCATTGATGACATCCTTGTGTACTCTAAGGACTAAAAAGAGCATAAGAAACACCTACGAATAGTTTTACAAATCTTGAGGGATGAAAAGCTTTACTCTAAGCTCAACAAATGTGAGTTTTGGCTAGAGAAAGTGTTATTTTTGGGCATATAGCATCGACATAAGGCAAAAGGGTTGATCCTAGCAAAATTCAGGCTATAATAGAGTGGATACCACCTAGGAATACAATTGAGATTAAGAGTTTCTTAGGTTTGGCTGGATATTATAGAAGGTTTGTAAAAGGGTTTTCTTTGATAGTAGGCCCTTTAACACATCTTCTAAAGAAGGACATTAAGTTTGAGTGGGATAGCAAATGTTAAGAGAGTTTTGATAAACTTAATAGTATGTTGATTGAGGCTCTAATTTTTGTTTAGCCAGTGTCAGGAAAAGAGTTCACCATATACAATGATGCCTCACTAAATGGGTTAGGATGTGTACCCATGCAAGATGGCAAAGTTGTTGCTTATGCTTCATGGCAATTAAAACCTCATGAGAAAAAAAATACCCGAAACATGACTTAAAGCTCACATCTATTGTGTTTACTTTAAAGATATGAGGCATTATCTTTTATGGGAAAAAAGGTGTTATATCTTTATCGACCATAAAATTCTGAAGTATTTGCTGACACAGAAAGAGTTAAACTTAGGGCAAAGAAGATGGATGGAGTTGATCAAGGATTATAATTGCCTTATTGGCTATCATCCTAAGAAAGCTAATGTAGTTGTAGATGCCTTAAGTAGGAAGTTTATGTTAGCTTTGAAGGTGATGCATGTTAGCTTAAAGTTGTAAAATGAAAGTGGTTTGTTAGTTAAGCTACATGTCAATCCAAGTTTGGTGTAAGTAGTGAAGGATTCATAGAAAAATGATCATAGACTTTAGAGTATCATGAGTATGATCCAAGAAGGGAAGTCTACTGAGTTTGTGATTAAGGGAGATAGTTGTTTATATTATCATGAGCACTTTTGTGAGCTAGATAGTGAAGATGTGAGACAATAGATTTTGCAAAGAACACACAATGCACCATATGCTATGCATGCCAATAATAAGATGTACCAAGATTTGAAGACAGTTTATTGGTGATTGGGCATGAAGAGAGATGTAGCTAATTATATGACTAAATGCCTCACTTGTCAACAAGTGAAGGCCGAGCATCAAGTTCCTTCTAGTTTGTTATATCCTATAGCAATTCCAAAATGGAAATGGGATTGAGTCACTATGGATTTTGTGATTGGAATACCGATGACCAAGAACAAGCATGATTCTATTTGGGTGGTGGTCGATAGATCAACCAAGCTAGCTCACTTAATTCTAGTAAAAAAGGATTATTCCTTGGAGAAGTTGGTTGAATTGTACCTTGATGAGATAGTTAGGCTTCATAGAGTGCTTTTTTCTATCATTTCAGACAAAGATTACCATTTTACAACAAGATTTTAGAGGAAACTCCATAATGCTTTGGGAACCAGGCTTAGTTTTAGCATGGCTTTTCATCCTCAAATGGATGGTCAGTCAGAGAGGATCATTCAGGTGCTTAAGGATATGCTCTAGAGTTCAAAGGCAGCTAGGATAAGTATATCTCTTTGGTAGAGTTTGCTTACAACAATAGTTATCAAGCAAGCCTTGGTATGGCTCCTTACAAGGCATTGTATGAAAGACAATACAGGACTCCTTTATATTAGAGCGAGTTGAGTGAGCACAAGCTTATAGGACCAAATTTGGTTAAGAATGCTAAAGAAAAGGTGAAGATTATTAGAGAAAGGCTAAAGCTTGCTTCAGATAGATAGAAATCCTATACAAATTTAAAGAGAAGAGACATCAAGTATAAAGTTATTGACAAAGCCTTTCTCAAGGTATCTTTATGGAAAAAGTTGTTGAGGTTCAGTTAGAAAGGAAAGTTGAGTTCGAGGTTTATTAGACCATACAAAATCATAGAACGTGTGGGTCCATTGGCTTACAGACTGGCTTTACCTCCAGAGTTACAGTAGATTCATGATATGTTTCATGTCTTGATGCTAAGAAGGTACAAATTAGACCCTTCACATGTGTTGATAGCTAAAGAAGTAGAGATATGACTAGCCTTGTCATATAAGGAAGAACATGTAAGTATCTTAGCTAGAAAAGTTAAGGAGTTACGGAATAAGGTAGTGCTGTTAGTGAAGGTTCTATGGTGATATCACAGCATGGAAGAAGTGACATGGGAGAGCAAAGCTCAGATGAGAGAGCAGTATCTGCATCTCTTTGAACTAGGTATGTCGAGGATGACATCTCTTTTAAGAGAGGAAGAAATGTAACGACCCAAAAATCTCGACTCTTATGAATAGTACTTTTTAGGGTGAATAGTGCTTCTCAAAACCCAAGTCACACTAAGTGTACCAATAAGAAGTATTAATTATGAGAGAATTTTGGGCAAAGTTTAAAGCCAATCTAAAGTCATTTGGGTGGTTAAAAATGCTAAAGAAGATTTTATGGTAGTCTCCTGTGAATAGTGCCGCAGGTAAAGCTGAATAGTAAAATAATTCAAAAGTTGCTCAAAATAATTCAAAAATATTACAACCTGATATTTAAGTATTCTAAATAGACCATTAGCTTTGGAATCAAAATTTTTAGATATTGGGAAGTATTTTTACCAAGTTTTTGGCTCAGGAAAAATATTAATTTTTTCAATTCTCTTCGTCTTTCGAACCTGATTCTTTTGGTGTTTAGGAGATTCGTATTTATCTAATTTTTGAAACCCATTTTGAAAAATTTTGACCATTCTAGAGGGAAGAAAAATATTATGGAACAAAATAAAATAATTTTGTCTTGAAAACTATAAATACCAAAAATTTAATTTTCCTTCCCCATTTCCTTCCCTTTCCTTCTCATTCCTTCCTCTTTTCCTTTTTAAACCTGACACCCCTCTTCTCCCTTCTTCTTCTATTTTTTCTTCTTTATCCTTCACATCCACTCTGAAAAATGGTTTCTAAGTGGTAGAGCATACCGAGACAAAGCTTTAGACACTAATATCGCCTTATTTAGTGGAGAATCTCTAAAGGAATCGAGATTTCCTTCCTAAAATGAATAGTGACAAAATCATAATCAAATAATTTTCATTCAATTATGATATATTTCCTAGACCCTATAAGTGCCCAAGATGGTGTGTGTATGCTCGTTTTATTTTTTAGAGATATATATGATTTTTCTAAAATTAAACCTTTTTGAATTCATAGGCGGGAATTCAAACCAAACTTCTCGAGGTAAGGAGAAGGCCTTGGATAGCTACAAGCATACCTGATGACTATTTTTGGTATGTGTAATCACTTTAAAATTAAAAGAAAAATGCATTAAAATTCAATATGTGCATTTATTACATGTTGTGCATTAAGGGCCATTATATGTGTAATGCATGAATTAGTTAAATATTGTTATATGGTGATATTAAGTGATTGAAATGTGTATTATTAATGTTGTATGCATGCAATGAGGGGCATAATGCCTCATGTAATCTAAGTGTATAAATATAGCACTAGTTATACCTTAAATGGTTGTTTTTGTAATGTATGGTGAAAAATGGTGAAAATGCGATTGTGTATGCTTACATGTGATAAAATGAACATGTGTGTGCTTATGGTAATGGCCGAATGCCTCTAAGGTGAAAATGACAACTTTTAGGTATTATGAAGGCTTAAAGTTCATATGTGAGCATGTATGGATAAAATGACATAAATGCACATGTAAGTGGTTTAACATGTTTAAATACATGAGTGTGTGTATGTGGGAGTGGCTGAATGCCACCATGACATAAATATAGACTTTTGCCATGTAATGAGGGTTATGTGCCTTATATCGTAAAATGCTTACATTATATGTAAAATAACGTGTTGATGTGAGATGTGCCTTTTATGTGAATGTTTGATGTTTTAGGTATTATAAGGCATAAATGCATGATTATAATGCGGTATGAATGTGCTCGATATGAGAGGTATATATATGATATATGTTATAGCCATGTAAGGCCTAATGATGTTTTAAATGGCATATTGTTGTTTTAATGAGAACTAAGAAGCATAGATATGCTTTATGACATTAACATGTGTTAATAAACTACTAAAGAGTTATGCATATGCATTGAAAACCTTATTCTTGAGTGGGCCAAATGGTGCATAAGTAGGCATGTGAATACATGTGATGCGATATGTTGATGTTTTGAGCTATTACACCTATATGATATGATTTTTTGGTGATAATGAGCTTATGTGAGCCTAAGTTAGCTACATGACATGATTATATTGTTTATGCCATAGGCATATGTTTTAGGCCTTGCTAATGTGCAAAATGGCTGATGAGATGAATTATGTGATAATATGGTGTAAAATGTATAAATGGCTTAAATGACATAATATGATGAGTTTAATGATACCTATATAGTTAGATAACCTAGTTTGGATAGGTTGACCAGTTAACTAGGATTTTTAGTGACTACTAGCTTACCTTTAAGTATGAGACCTATAGATTAATGTTCTATGTGTCGATAGGCATGATTGCCTATGGGCCTATGTTGACGTATCTTCCAATGCGAGTGCCTTAGGGCTTAAGTTTATGTATCTTTAGATGTGAGTGCCTATGGGTCTAAGTTTACATACCTATAAGTGTGAGTGCCTTTAGGCCTAAGTTATTCATTATCCAGTCTTATTTAGTTGTCTCATTAATATGGGCATATGTTAAGCAATGTAAAGACTTGAAAATAATGATATGGTATAACGATGTTTATAAAACCTAAAACTTAATTATTGTAAGACTATGAGGCTACGACATATAATGTATTTTCTTAAGTTTTCTATAATTGCCTAAATAAGTAAGTGATCATTATGAGGGGATATATCCGTATGTTAAGCTTATGACTTATTTTATCTAGGTTGATGATAGATATGCTTTGTGTATGAACATAATATGGCACATGCATTTTTCTTGATATACATGCATATCAAGATGCTTAATTGGTTATAAATCATATTGTGCCATGATATTGATATGAAATGAATGATTGCATGATATAATTGGCATATTCATATTGAAGTGATTACCCCACTAAACGAAAGCTTAGCACATTGCTTTGTTTGCGATGCATAGGTAATTGAGTAGCAGATTAGTGTCAAAGATTCTACCCTACAAGAGAACACGAAGACTGCCACCTCATCTAGGGGGTTAGCCCTCCTCTATGTGAACATTATGGTAGAAAACACTTTGAACCTTGCAAGAAGTTTACTAGGGCTTATTTTAAATATGGGGTTAAGGGACATTTTATAAAGGATTATCTCAAGAGACAAGATACAAAGACTATTGCAAAGATATCACACCAAAGGCATAGAGTGGTAGAAGATCAAATAGATAGAATATAAGTAGTCAAACTTAAAAAGCCACTTCAAAGAATGTAGAACAGCCTGTAGAGGTAAGGACATCTACTCGAGTGTCTGCTATGAGGGGTAAAAAGGATTAGGATGCTCTAGACATGATTGTTGGTAAATTTTCTTTCCCTCACTTTGATGTTTGTGCCCTTATTAATCCTAGTTCTATGCACTCATATGTTTGCACATCATTTTCTAAAGTTAATAGATTTTATGTTAATCTATTAAACTATGAGATCTTAGTAACTAGTCTTTTAAGGCAAAGTATTTATATTAATAAATTGTATAAGAATTGCCAGTAGTAATTCATGATAGAGAATTCCTCAATGATTTAATAAAATTACCTTTACCAGAGTTTGATATGATCTTAGGTATGGATTGGCTCTCTAAACACCAATCTATAGTGGATTGCAAGAGAAAGAGGATTACTTTGAGATAACTAGAGGGGTAAAGATATGATTGCTTTTGAACCCAAATCAAATGA